>NMRB01002204.1:101790-111846 GCA_002633025.1 Notospermus geniculatus | reverse complement strand
ATGTCCACATTAAATCGACCTGCTACTTCCGCCGATAAATGCACCATCTACCAATCAGAGAAGAGTTTTTAGTGGCGGATGTGCATGGGCTCGAATTAATGTAGACATAAAATGGAATTAATGTCCGCATAAAAAAGTCTCTTCTGATTGGTCGATTGTGCATTTATCGGCGGAAGTAGCTGCTTGAATTGATGTGGACATTAAATCGAATTAATGGTGGTATTAAATCGATTTAATTTGGACATTAAATCGAATATATGTCGACATATAAAAATCATTGGTCGATTTAATGTGGACATTAATTCGTTTGAATTAATGTGGATATTAATTCAGAATTATGTCCACTTCGGCGTGCGATATGCGTTGCTGTGGCACTATGGATTAGGATCTAGCACTGAAGGTTCTAGAGTTTCGGATTGTAAAGTTCCAGCCTGAAGAAGACCCCGGTTGGGGTCGAAAATTCGCAAACACTCTGGAAATTGCCTTTTTAGCTCACCTCTGTGAGGTGAGCTTCTCTCATGGTGTGTCGTCCGTCGTCGTCCGTTGTCGTCGTTAACAGGGGTGGCACGTTTTTAAACCGCTTGGGTTACAAACTTGAAGTTTGGTGTACAGGTATCCTATGGTAAAAACTATCTCTGGACCGAAACTTAGCGCTGCTGCTTGTACACTCTGGCCTGTAGGGGGCGCTTTGTGAAAACCTTCTTTCGACCGTATCTCCTGAACGCGGTTAGCTAGAACCACGAAACTTTTATGGTGGGTTCCTATGATGAGACTTCATCACATAAATCCCGGGTTTTTGATTTGACCTACTTTTCNGGTCATATACCTGTATTACAGTATCAGCTTCAACTATCTATGAGTTTAATTTGGGGTCGATGCCTATTTAGTAAGCTAAAATGTGTCGTCTGCTAGACAGGAAGCTCTTACAATGCGTATCCTCAGATTTGAGTCACCACACTGAATATGTGTCTTGGTACCGTCTACTTATATGCCAAATTTCGGTTCAATTGGACTTCAACATGGCTGCCAGGCGGCCATCTTGAAAAATCGACTTTGGCCATATCTCATCGGTAGCAAATGTTACGATGTTTCTGCACTAATCGTTCACCATTCAGTGTATCACCAGGCTACTCACACTTCACACTCTGTCACAGAGGTGAGCACAATGGCCCTGGCCATTTTTATTTATCATATATTGTGTGTCAATTTTTGTGCTTTTCTTCTCTTTGGATCATAGAGGAAATTCGATGCACAACCACCTCGTGTTAAACACGGACGACGACAACGACGGATGCTGCACCATTGTAAGAGCTCACGGGTGAGCTAAAAATGCAATCACCTGGTTAATGTGTAGTACGAAAAATAACGTCGTCGTAAAGTTTACGTTCATCGTTTGATTTCGAAACCTCACTAATAATAGCAGAAAATTTGCACCGCATCGCTTTCTACCAAAGTATGGAAAATCCACCGTGTGGTCTCCCGACTGACAAAACTGTCGTCAATGAGTGGAGTCTCCCTTTAAAGAACATCGATAAGACCAAAGCTCCTATAAATAGCTTTTATTTTCTCCAATGAACACAAGTACAGAATACCATGACGTATCATAAAAATGCATATTTTTACATCAAGACTCAGATGATTCTAAAAATCTGGGAGGACTCTCCTGTATTTTCAAGTGTGTGCAATGCAACCTCACAAGTGCACATCCATACAAAATCACAGAAAGCGATTCGAATTTTTCAGTCTTAAGGCCACTACAATTATTAATTCTGTTTAGCTGCCGAAACCTTCGAAAATCAATTGTACCATAAAAATAAAAGTTGCCCACGGTACCCTTTTTTGTCTTCAGTGTATGTTGTAATGATAATGAATTGTAGGAGGGAAAAATAAAAATAAAACAAATACGCATGAAATATTTAAAGATAAATGATGTATTTGTGCTGAGAACAAACGTTTGTCTGATACATGTAATACCGGTAATTTACTTTTATGGTCTCAACTCTGCCTCTGGCATTTCGAAGGGGAATTTGAAAATAAAAAATATCAAAAATCCATTTTTATTTTTATTCCATAAATGATAGGTGAGAGTGCCATTTCAAGAAATTCCCAGAAATTAGTCATGACTCCAGAAGTCAATGTCCCAAATCTGCCATTCGATCCACTGTCTTGGAACAGGCCATGATATGTGATGACAATCACGATATTCACTGGCGGCCCGCTGCCATCCCTGTCATCAAATCCTAGCGGTAGATCACGGAACCAGTCTAGGATTGTTAGTGGTTGAATCTAAAACCAGGACCCAGAACAGCACAGCACGGCCCGCTGCCATCCCTGTCATCAAATCCTAGCGGTAGATCATGGAACCAGTCTAGGATTGTTGGTGGTTGAATCTAAAACCAGGACCCAGAACAGCACAGGTGCCGGAACGAAGCCAAATCGAATGAAATGGCCAGGGCCATTGTGCTCACCTCTGTGATAAGTCTCCATCAAGTGTGAAACTGTGACTCTCATGGTCAATGTTGAGGATCAGTCCTGTACACCAAATTTCAAGTTTCTAACCCAAGCGGTTTAGAAACGTGCCACCCATGTTAACGACGACGGACGACGGACGACGACGACGACGACGGACGACGGACGACACAGCATGAGAGAAGCTCACCTCACAGAGGTGAGCTAAAAATCCAGATTTTTTTGGCAGCGCCCGCTCCCAGAAATCCGGGAATTCCAGGAAAACTCATCTATGATACATGTAAATGGCAATAACAATGTTGGTTGGCCCGTCCGAGGAGCGGCGTGGTCTAGTGGTTAGCGAGACGGACTCCTGATCCGAGGGTCCCGAGTTCAATTCCCAGTCCAAGAAAAAAACACGCTCGCTTGTGAACTCGCTTGTGACCTTGTGACCCCCAGCCTATAGCTGGGGGTAATAATTGTGAAGTGCCTTGACACTTAAATGTAAAAGGCACTACAGTACAGGTCACAATTGACATCCCTAAATTCGCGTAAGTTACGCGTAAGTCACTCGTAACTTACGCAACAACTCACGAGCGTAACTTACGAGGTGAGTTACGCGAATTTCGCTAGGTACGCAATGATTTACAAGCCGAGTTACGCGATTTTGGCGAGTTGCGCAGTGAGTTACGCGAAACCAAAGCCGTAAGTTACGCATAACTTACGAGTAACTTACCCAAAGCCGTAGGGATGTCAATTGTGACCTGTACTGTATAAGCCCACACATCATTATTATTATTAAACAGATAAAAAATTGCAGTGGCCTAATGATCTACAGAATGGATGCACACACAATGCTGTGTATGACCTTAATACAGCATTGATGAAGACACAGCACAAGATTACATGTATTTCAGTTTTAAAAATTTCATTCGTTTGAATGAATATATTTGAGAAGATACAGACCAAGCAAGAGCCCTTTTCCTGGAAAGGTCTTCCAAATGTTATAAAACAAATATGGCCAGGCATGATTACTTAAGAATTCCACACCAAATTTGGTTTTAGAACTGTCTTTTTCTGGTCTTTGCAAATGATTGGTTTTCTAGGTCAACAGTCAAGGTGGAATGAACTTTACCCATGATTGGTCTTGCTGGAGAAGTATTCTTCATGTAGGAGGGGGATGTGGGAGCAATAGCCGGACTTGGCAGAAAGCTCCATAGCTGCGTTCAAACTACGGTCCTAAACTGGTTTGAAAGCGATATAACGCCTTAAAGCGTATTACCCATTCAGACTACATCTGCCTTATAAGAGTTTCAAACCGCTCTTGCGAAAAGTGGTCTCGTCACGCCGCTTTCATATCGCTTTCACTCTGACGGTTTGCCTGCAACTTGTGTCTGAATGCCTCAAAGCGCAATAACCGTATCGATACAGCCATGCACACGTGTAGTATGCCGCAATATTGCACTGTCTACAGTCGCTCACAGGTGGCGTACCTTATACCGCATTGACATCAGTTGTGTCTGAATGGCCCAAAGCGGCATGAAAAAAAGCTTTCATTTTGCTAGTGAGAACGGGCACATATTATCAAACCATTTTCCAGGGACCGTTTTGGGGAAAACGGTTTGAAGTCATTCTCAGTGTGAACACAGTTTTTGAGCTGTCATGGCTGAACAGGACTATGGCACCACATCCTTGCATTCTGGTATCATACAGCCAATATAGAACGTGTACACTCATGTACATAGGTAGTGCCTCGTGACCCAATAAAATCTGGCGATACAAGTTTGATAATAGACATGCAAGTAGTCACAAATACCCCCAGCACACTGGCAGCATGAACAGGATTACAGATTACCCAACTCAGCAGTGTTCTCGCCAGGCCTTTTGAACACGGCGGTACCACCCTGTTCAAAATTCAGAGGTCATTTTACCACCCTGTTTGAAAATTGTAACTTGCAATGCATTTTCTATTTCACCACCCTGTTTGAATTTCACTCCCACCCTGTTTGAAAATCCAGGGCCTTAAAATTGTAGGAAAATGTCGTCATCCCACCATGTTTGAAAAAATTTCTGTCTAGAACACTTACTCAGTTCAAGGTCAATCTCAAAGTACAAGTACAATGTATGACACAGACAGCATACCTGTTGTAACACTCAAATTTCAATCTATTTGAAGTATGAATGATTGAAGACTTTGTCGGCTGACATTTATTTCCAGCAGTAAAAATCCGACCCCTCCTAAATCATGTCACAGCAAATATGAGCAAATCATTCTCAACTTTTCATCATCCAAACTAGTGAATGATGAGATACAGCTAGATGAACTAAAATAAAAGAACAAACCCGCTGCAACCTACTCTTTTGTATCCGTGCTTTGTTCAGTAGTTTCTGTTTTTGACTCTGATTCATTCTGTTCAGGATTTGATTCAGATTTACTGTCTTTTACAGTCAATTCTTCCAATTTATCAGCCACTTTATCAGCATCTGATGGTCCAGCTGTGTTTTCCTCTTTCTTCTCATCTGCATCTGCATCCTTCTTTTCACTCTCCTCTGCATCCTCATTTTTGCTGGCTTCATCTTTAGCACCTGAAAACATCGAAAACAGTATTCTAAGACATTCCGATTATTGACAAGACATTCTGCCAATTCATGACGTTTTTAGTGTCCCTCTAAAAACCTTAAGGGACCCTATAAGCACCTCATTATTAGACTCGTATCAGGGCTGTAACTTCATCACAGGTGTCGCTATCAACTGACAACCTACGGATTTTGGCTCAAATGTTGATGTTCATCATTCAGTGTATTTGCAAATACATGTTCGATTTCGATTTAGATTCTCATGCAAAACGATCACTGTAATAAGCGCATCAAAATGCCTGCGAGGAGGCTGCCTGTAGGGTCCCCAAAACTGGCAGGGAAACAAGGAATTTAAAGAGCCCCAAATCACACATAGATTTAAGAAATTAGCAGTCACATTGCTCGCAGGATATAAGTTTTACAGGGTCCTTTTTAATGTTACTTGAGCCAATTTCCTAATTCTAGGCCTACATATTTTATGCTCACCTTGCTTCTCAAATATCTCCTTTGCTGTAACTTGTGCCTTTTCAAATACAGTTTTGAATTTCTGTGCATCTGAAATGAGAAGTCGCGCCTCAAAATAGGATCAGGTTGCAACATGTATGTATGTATGAATTTGAACTCAGCTCCTTTAACACCAAGAGCAACAGAAACAGGTTCTACCCTTGGGTTTTCATACCCTAGGAATCCGATGGACTGAATACTTTTGATCTGAGATGTTGGGGTCATGGTGATATCGATAGGCCTATCACAAATTTGATATTTTGAGATAACTTGTCATATTGTCACTTGAGCAACATGAAACAAGTCTTAGTTCACGCCTGCTTATCCAAGGACTGGACTATGTTAAAATTCTCAGCCTCACGTGTCCGGGTCATTGAGATATCATGAGATTTTGATCAAACTTGATAATTTGAAATATCTCTGCCTGTGGTAGCGATAGAGGCATGATATCACCCATACTTTGGTTACTGAGGATGCCCATTTCGATTATGCAATGACCTTGACGATCAAAGGTCAAGGTCAAGGTCAAACTTGAGAATTTGAAATATCTATGCCCGTGATAGAGATATAGAGACATGATATCACGCATACTTAGGTCATTGAGGCTGCCCAATTCGATTATGCAATGACCTTGATGATCAGATATCAAGGTCAAGGTCAACCATGAGATGAGTTATTGGCATGAGATCAAGTTCTGTGGGATTCATTGTCGTAGTTCATTAATCAATGTATCCTGATTTAAGACTTTTCAAGACTTGTAGACACCCTGTTCCTCTTGCGACAAAGTTAAACCTCTTTCGAACATACTGGGTGATAATCACTGGCAAGAACATTCCATAGATCGCTTTCAGTGTACAGTACCAGGCGTCACAGCCATTTTGCTCGCCGGCGACCTGATCGCTTCAATATCGCCTGGTTTGCTGCTGGCTTTAGCCCTGGTGGCCATCAGTTCTCTGGTGACAACATTCAACTAGACAAAATGCAGATTCAATCATGCTTTAGAAAGTGCACAATGTCCCAATATCAATGAATAATCCTTTTTAACCAAAAGAAAGCCAAGGGTTCAAGCAGCTCTGCTGCAGTGCACTGGCACTGGATAATTTCCAACACAGTCATTCTTACTTTCAACATTTCCGAAACGTATGGCAAGGTGCTCCTTCTTTGGCTCTAAATCAGCAAAATCAGCTGGCGTGCTCCAAACCCAGGCCTTGTCACTGCCTGCGCTAGGCAGGAGCTCCATGTAAGGACTGACTGAAAAAGAAGGAATGGACAAATGTACTTAAGGATTACGTGCCATAAGGTATTCAGCAGCAAATGAAACTAGCTGATGGCTGACGGTTACGATATTGGTATTTCAAAAACCCCAATCGGTCAGGTTTTTAAGGAAAATTACCTAATTTGGGCATGGGCTCTGACCTCAAAATTGTTTTCGTCAAGTTCAGGATCTCCTAAATCCTCCTCATCAGAATCATTAAAAACACTCCCTTCTGAATCATTTATCATACATACACAAAATTCTGATTTTCCCTTGGCCAGACTGTACATGTATATGATTATGAACCACTCTGCACTACTACCATACTAAAACGGTATCATTAAATACACAGATGTCAGTTTTCAGTACCCTTGATTCAACTTACTATAATGATTGGCACACATCTTTAAAGTTTTATCCCGCCGCATTAAAATACGTATCGAATTATTTTGTTTGTGTCTTAAGATTTTGACATCACCAGTGCCACGTTCTTTCCACTCAGTGTCTGTTGCATCAAATCGGAATAACTTGGCTCTCCTGAAATGATTGAAGAAAAGAAATCATAAAGATAAAGCAAGATGACATGGTTTTTCTTCACTTCACTTCAATATCAGCTTCCGGACTTACTTTTTTTGGTTTCAGATGCCTTTGATTGCAACACTGTAAATGTCAGAATCTAGGCCAATGTCGCACAGGGGTTTAGATTTTTTTTTTAATGAGTACATGTACTTTACTGATCTTGTACTGATCTTGTATTTAGTGAGTGCGTATACTCTCCTGGCCCCTGTAAAGTGGCATATTTTACGCATGCCCAGCGCTACCAGAGCAGGATACGCCGTACCGTAACTGTGTAGTGACACCTCACCAAAACTGTCTGGCGAGACCTGGAAAGATTCCGATGTCACGCCTGCATTGCAAATGGCGCCCGTGGCGGCAATATCATCGCATTTTGCATGCTGACTGTGGAACTTTATTCGCGCTTTTAAATAGAGTTTTCAATTGCTTGCATATTTTATGGATCATACTACGTAAGGTCCGCATCTGGGGCTTTTTTCGCATGCGTACATTGCATCTTGTACAAGATTTCACTTGCGTTTTTCACTACGATTTCTAACAAGATTTGCGTATTTATGCGAATAAGCACATTATCTAAACCCCTGGTCGCACTTGACATTTCGACAGATTTGGCCTTGGCACTTGAAAGGGTTATCAAGATGACTACAGCCATACATACATAGTGTTTAAAAACTTCAACATACAACTTTAAGAGTTCCTCTTCATCTTCTTCCAAAGTTTTGGTTTCCACTGGTGGGGGTAATAGTTTGACCACGGGTTCAAACTGCAGGTTGACGCCATCCTCTTCCCGACTGTCATCTAGAGTCTGATAAAGAAGAGCACGAAAAATATTCAGGCTCGAGGAAAACACGAAATTCAATTCAAAGGCGACAAGGAATTTGTTCATTACTCATTGCTTGCAATTTCATTCATGTCATTGGGTGGGACATGGGTTTCAGGGGTTACATGATGAATAGGCCTATTTAAAGCTCTCATAAATGTGTGTGNGGGGGGGGGGAATTCGTCCTTCATAAAATGTCATTTTGATTCCCCAAAGACAAATGGTGATATGATTGGCCTAATCCTCGTAAATGGGCCTTGGCCGAATTCTGTTTCTGCTGCACTTTGGCTTTGCGGTGTGCTTCCCGCAAACCAATGGCTTCATCAATCCTTTGTTTTTCAATGAAGCATCTCCACAAAGATATCCTGTGGACGGTGGTATCAGGATCCTATGATTTTTTTAGGGATGCTTCATTTCATTGACAAATAAATTATGAAGTAGGACCTACTCTTCAGGGGCCTACATGTATAACCACAGAGTGAGTGGTTGAGTGAGTGAGTGTAACCAATTTTAGGGCAATTTTCTATCGCCAAGCTAGGCCTAAACCTCGGACTAGGCCTACATAACTACGGCGATTAAAACAGCGAATTTTCAAGCACTGTCAGTCACTGACCAAGGCATACAAACTCATGGGCTGCACTATGCAAGCTGGTAACTATAGCAACTGCCACATACCATGCATACAGTGTTCGGTTTATAATTCCCGCCATATACGCGCGACTGATAAGCCTAACGTCAGGTGAACACGGTTTGCCACTTTTTGACGTCACTTCACCCGTGCCGCAACCACTGAACATTTTTTTTGTGTTGACATCCTATCCGAATGTAGCGACACCAACCCCTCAGACTTTTCGACCACTTCAAAGAGGTATTAAAAGTTAACTGTACACGCTCACCGACTTTCATCTAATTTCATGTTATTTCCTGCACAATTCACCGATTTTTTATGTCATTCATTTTCATAAAACCGATTTGCAGTTTGTTAACGTTGGGATTTAACGTAATTGGCGAAGCACGGTCACATCCATGCTTGTTTTAATGCGGCAAAATATGCAACATCACAATGACGTTGTAGCGTCAAGAGGGATCACAGAATTTTTCAAGGCGCAGTGAGTGGGGAAGGTGTGGCAACTTACAATGGCAAATTCACACACTTCCTGTGTGTGTGAACGGATTTTGAGTTTACAAGCAGAGCTAACAATAAATATCTTTATTTACTGTAATGACATTAGACAATGAAATGCACACTTTAAAATGACTTCCGACGAACTGTTGAACTGCGATACCCCCTTCGCTTCGGATCGCATCTGGCACTTGCCAAAACAATAGCCCAAGCAGACCTGCCTACCCTACTTTTTTCCTCAGAGTACCAGGACTTGGAAAAAAGTGTATTCTTGGTTTTTTTGAGTATTTTAACGGTGACGCGAGACTTGTATTTTGGAAGGAAGTGTATTCTTTGGTGTTCAGAGTCGATATGCAGGCGGAACTCCAGAGGATCATGTTTGAAAAATGCAGGAGAGCTGTTCATAACATTCCAAAGAAGTGCCAGTGCTATTCCTGGAATTGCTTTGATAATTGAGTGGAGGAGCTCTAGCATTGCCCACAAAGAACCCAACTGCTTGTCCCAGTCTCTGTTTATCTCTCTCTTGCCATTGTGATTCAATCCTGCAGGCTATAATCCCATTATTGTTATTGATTCACCCTGTGGAAAAGTATTCCACTTGATGATTGTCGCCATCTAGTGCCAACTTGATGACTGATGCACACACTTTGCATACATTAGTGACGCTGGCCCAGTTTTCCCGCCAAAAGATCGTCGATGACTTATGCGGCTATGAAGTGAGATCAGTTATTTAGGTAAATACCTCCTCACTGG
>NMRB01002204.1:51353-101726 GCA_002633025.1 Notospermus geniculatus | reverse complement strand
TGCTGTTTTGTATCATCATGGCTTATCAGTTCGGCAAAACCAGCAAATTCGGCAACGTTGCTATATATGGCAACCGTTGCTGAATTCGGCAACTTCCTGTGAGAAGTTGCCGAATTCAGCAACGTTGCTCTTGATGGCAACGTTGCTTATTTTGGCAACTTCCGGTGTAAAAAATGGAAAATAAAAAAGATTACCAAAGATAAAACATGTATTTATTGTTGATGACTAATTTTTTTTGTCGTAATCGGCAACGTTGCCGATTATGACAACGCAAGGTTGCCATAGCAACGTGTTGCCGAATTTGCTGGTTTTGCCGAACTGAAAAGTCAAACATGCTATAGGCCTATGCTATGTTGTTTTTTTCTGATTTCATTGTGCGTCAAACACTCAAAGATAGGCTAAGGACAACGCAACAACAAAAATCGGCCTGAAAAGTCGACGAGGTCAGTTGACGGCGAAAAGTGCCGAACTGCGCTACGTACGATCACCTGACATAACGTGCTACTAGGCCTACATATAGGCCTAAATGCAGCTATTCAACTGCAGCATTAAGCGGCCTACAGGCCTAGGCCTATTAACCATGTTAACCATGAGGATGAAAATGGGCAATATTAGGCCTATTGCCAAATCTTTCTTCCATCCATGCCTTATTAGCACATGACACCCATTTTGGGCCCCCATTTATCAGATTGTGCAATAAACATTGTAGTGGATAGACCGCTTTAGACAATGTGTCAAGTGATACAGAAGACCTAAATGCATACAATAATGGGAGAAGTGATCTTTTTATCGTCCGACATATTCGATAGATGCTGCAACACTTTCTCAGGCCGATGTTGATGGATTTGTCAAACTCCGCACCAACCAACCGATGCACGCACTGAAATGACACAACAGAGTTTACCTCGGTAACAAATGTCCGATGTGAAATAAACACCAAAATGAAATTAGGCAATTTGGCTTTGGAAACAACATTTTCAACAAAGCTGAAATTTTTTATCACAATATAGTGTAAATCTGAATTCTCCTAAATAAATAAAGTATTTTTATCAAACGTAACTCCCAATGTATGTAAATTTTGGTTCAGTCTTTTCGGACATAATTCGCCAAGGTAAAACGAAGACAAGATGGCTGCGCCCATGTTGGCGCCGTGTTTTTATCATCCATTAACTTTTCTGCTGAATTAAGACGCAATCTAATGTTGATTTTCAGATCCACTGATGACGCTGTGACAGTTTATCGTCAGTGAACTGGAAACAGGGTATTTATCTTATTTTGTGACTTTATTGTGACGTTTTCATGTTATCGAAGCCACACTGTCACTGCTGCCTAGGCCTAGGCCTACTGCACTGCACTGCCATGGCATGGCCATGACTGCACTGCACGTCTGTGCACTACCTATGCATATACATACATACATACATGTACATCATATGTCATCCTTGTGGAAGCTAGGGTTTTGAGCTTCTTTTTTTACTTAAATCATAGTCCATGCACAGAGAGGTTAATAAAAATCTGGTCCGGGTAGGCCTACTGTACTGATGATGATAGTGATGTCCGGTCCGAACTCAATAGCCTGGTTCCCTGGCCACTGTCCAGATGGCGTTGCGTAGACGTAAGACGGAGGCCAGGCAGTAGCCGTTGAGCATGATGAGAATGTGACGTCATTACAACGCCAATGGGGATGACCTATTTTGGGCAGGAGACAAAGCCAGCCTACCATTCTGAGTAATCGATTCGACCAAGTGAAAAATACTTCAAACTCATAAATGCTCGTTCTTTTCACGACACCAGTAGTGTTGTTGTAGCCTATGTATCAAGATGAATTTGCGACCTAAGTTAAGAGTCACAGATGAAGTGGCAGCTGAAATTTATTAACAGACAGAGTGTGTCTGCAATTAGGTCACTTCAACTATGTACATGTAGGCCTATATCCTACCCTCCAACATGTGCAAGTGCATGACAAAATGAATTCATTTACCTTTAAGAATTGATGTGTCAAAATCAACCAGTATGCTTACAGATGCGTAGGTATATCAGATATAATCCTAGGCCCTCCGTTCAAATGAACTTAGAACAAAGATTTTTTGCCATTATAGGCATTTCAACTGTGCCAAATTTTTTTTGCAGTTTTAACACTCTGTACAATTTGATTTGTTGGCGACTACTTTTTCACTCTCTTTTCAGAAATATATCGTACTATTTGGCAACAAAGATATCCTGAATAATGGAGACTGTCGATTCCACAGCCACGACAGCAATGGAAGCTGATGAAAGCATTGTTAAAAAACACGAGGAAGGAACAGATGATACTCCTGGTAATTGTGAGGCTGGAAGAGAGACAATAAAAAGCAATCCATCTGGAACTGCTGCTGAGGCATCCAAAATCGCAAAGGAAGATTCAGCGATAAATGAATACTCATATCTTGAACGTGAGGGTTTCACATCAGAACTGTTTAAAGTCAAACTTACTAATCTGACTAGTCATGTAAGTTATAATAGTCTTAAGAAACGTTTGGTTTCAAAGAAATTGCAACCGAGAAAGATAAAGATTTTTCCCGACGATGACACGTTCAGTGGAATGTATGCCTTAGTCACATTTGCTGATGAGGAACAGCGAGATAAAGCAATCAAGGTTTTGGATGGTCACGAGTGGAAAGGACGCACTTTAATGGCCAAGAAGGCCAAACCTAAAGCTGATCCGTATCAAATGCAGAGAAAGAGGAAAAGAGAAAGACCAGGTGTGATTTTAATTCTGTCAACTATTTGTCCCACCCTCAATCCAATCAGGGTTCTGCCGCTGCTGGTCGGCGCCGGACGGCCCCGTCCAGGATGCAGAAATGCCGACCGGCACTCGGCCTAAAAAGAGTATTTTCCGATCCGACCATCAGAACTAACCAAGTGGCCACAAGAGATGCCCGTCACGCACACTTCCAAATTTCCTTTCTGTTCCCATTTACCAAATGTGCTTCCCAGCGGGGCTTCCTGACACAGTAATCTGACCAATGACAACGGTGAGCTGTCTAAAGTTGCAATAGAGTGGATCCAGAGGAATCGGAACCAGTCATTGTTGGTTCAGCCGCCGGGCGGCTTGAGATACATGTCATGTACCAAATGAGTATGCCTAGGCCAATAATACGTGTGGATTAGGCCTAGGCCTAATTGTAACGTCGACAACAGAACAGTGGCTTGGTATACAATAATGACATGAACGATGGACACCCGAACCATGGAGGGGTGTACCTCTCCATGGTTCGGGTGTACAGACTGTATATTATAGTACAGAGGGGATGCATACATACTAAAGGGTGTCTCAGGGTCAAGGGTGTCTCAGTGTTGAAGACGAACTCCTGTGACTACACCTGGGGACGAGTGTCTCAGTGTTGAAGACGAACTCCTGTGAAATTTGAATTTGAATTTGTGACTACACCTGGGACGAGGCTGGGTAACCAGGCGGCGGCGCGCAAGTCGGCGGCGTTGTGTGACGTATACACCAAACCTAAATTAGGCCCGCAAATAATAATTTCACGCTCTGCTTACTCAATTCCACGTCTCAAACTTCAGTCTTTACGGTCTTCATCGTTCCCCATGCGTTCCAGCCTCAAATGCGCCTTAGTCGCGAAGCACAGCCCATTTTTAGTCATTCTCGAAAAATTATTTACATAACCATATCACAGCAGCGTTCCGCTTTTGACGTCAGATTGCTTCGCAGATTGGCCGCTTCGCGGCGTTCCGGGAACATGGCGTCGAGGTCATTTTGTTGCCAAATGAGCTCATTATTTCGACTCTCAGGTGCCAGGAAATCACATTTCAGCAAGTCTAGATTTCAAATTTTTTTGTGGGAGGGCAACCAGACCCCCTGTTCGGACCGGCACTTGTTCAGTCCTGGGCAGAACCCTGTCCAATACATGTACGTCCGAAGATCAGCCAAATTATTGCTCTTGTGATTTATGGCATGTATGTTGATGTTTCCTCCTGATGAATCAGGATCAGAGCTAGGCAGCTTGCTTCATTTTTTTACCATGGTCAATGAAATTACATTTATAGTTTCTCGTCACCGGCCGCTTGTGATTTTGGCCCCTCATCAAAAAATTTCATTACTCCAAAATTTCATTATTTTCAAAAAAAATCTGCTGCTGAACTGCTTTCCCGCCACCTTCAAAAAGCCCATGCAGCTTGTATCATGTATGTCATATTTACAGGTACGGTACCAGATCTCACACAGCACAAATTGCCATTTCTGAATTGATTTTCATTCCAAAAAACACATTTTGGGCGTAGGCCCTAAAATCAGTTCGTAAATGCCAGTTAGTGTGTGCGAAAAGGGTTCAAATGTTCCATGAAAAAAATTATGAAAAATGAAAAAAAAACCTGCCATCAAATTCTGAAAAATAGCTGACGAGACACTATTAATGTAATTTCATTGGCCTAAGTAAGCATCTGAAGAGATAGTTGTACCTACAACTTGGAACTGCTGCTACCCACATGCCGAAAGTCTCATTGACAGATGGTTAGAAACAGGAAAATTTGGCTGAGAATTTTGGGCCACTAGAAAAATGGACTGATTGGCTTATTAAGTTATTACATCCAATGTAATTTTGCTCTGACATGTCTGAAGCTTCCTCAGATAGCTGTAATGTCTGTTTATTTTTCCGCAGGCGATGATGAGCCAGAGGAAAAGAGGGAAAGAGATCCTACTGATGACCTGCCTGCTGAAGAACGGTATTGCATTTTGAAAATTACTTTACCCAATCAATTTGGTTTAAGTTTTGTACGAGAGTATCATTTGACAAAGATTGCCGCCACCTCCTACACTGATATAGAAAGTAGGTTGGGCATTGGGTAATAAACAACTTCATCATGACTGCTGCAATGAATGTGACTGAAATTTTTTTTATTCTTCCCAGGTTGAAGAACAGTGTTATTCCATTATGGAAGTTGTCGTATGATGAACAGCTAGAGGTATGAATTCAGCATGTTCAGTATGAATTTTATTTCTTATTCAATAGAAATACAGATACTGGGCACATTTGTTAGTATAAACGGTCAGTTCTATTGTGTGTTCCAGATCCCAAACTTTGGTTTGGGTTAGGGTTTAGGTTGGCTTTTGCCATCCTTAAATGGGTGTTTGAATAAAGTGAATGTAGATTTATTGGAAAGAAGTCATTCTTGTCTCCTGAAAGAAGTATTATTGCATCTCCAAACATGCTCTAATGCAACTCAGATACATGTACATGTAGATATTCATGATCATTTCAGACCAAAAACAAATCAATGAGAGACTTCATGAAGAAGCTTGATCGCATAATGGAAAAAAATAATCGGGAACTTTCAAAATGGCGTAATAAACAACGGTGAGTACTGATTATTGGCTTCAATTTTAGCTACCTTGTGAGCTCTTACTGTGATGAACTATCTGTCACCAGGTGATAAATCCAACTGTTCATAAGTTAGCTGGGCCTATACATGTACACTCATGGTCAAAAATAAATGGACAGCAGTTTTTCTNTCAAGGTCACAGAGGTCAAAGTTTGTCTGAAGTTACGAAATTGGCACTTCTTGTAATGGTTTCAGCTATTCCTTTGAAACTTTGCACATATCTACCTCTAGGCTATAGCAAGTCACACACAAAATTTTGGCGAAATCTGGTTCTTGACTTTGCCACTAGGGGGCCAAAACTAAAACGGATCTTCATCAACTTGTTATCCAATGATACTTTTGTATGGCAATTTGGCATGTTTGTACTTACGATATGGCTTAAGTGGGATTGCTGATGATTCGTACAACTATGCTGTCAAGCCAAGCGGGCACAGTGCCATTGGCACTATTTTTACTTTTAAATCAAAGAATATAGGCAGGCCTAGGCCTAGGCCTAGGCTAGTACGATTTCAATTCAAGTCCATGCACAGAGTCAGAACAGAGATAAAGTAAGTCAATTTCCAGAATAATTATATTTAGCAAATTTTCGACCCCAAGCAGGGTCTTCTTAAGGCTGGAACTTTACAATCTGAAACCTTGGAGGAATCCTCCAAGCTGAAACTCTAGAAAAGACAGTCTTTTCTAGAGTTTCAGATTGTATGCTTAATGACCAAGGCTGAAGGTTGTGCAGGTGAAACGTTTGATGAAAACTTCAGTTGGTTAAACCTCCAAACCACCCTGCCCTCTTTGAACGGCTGTGGAAGACAGGAATGTTCATCGATTTGAAAAATTCAAACGGGATGGGTTAGACACAGTGCATGTGGCTTTCACTTGCTCAAAAATAATTGGGAAAAAATACCGGTAATGAGTAATTATCGAGTAATTCAAGAATATCTGGTGCTGATTTGCTTATGATCAAGAGTGTACACTGCCTCTGAAAAGTATTTATGGTGGTGTGCAATCTTACAAATGCTGACTGATTACTTTCAAAAAGCCTAGTGTCCTTTATTGAATAGCTTTAATGCATTTCATCAGTTCTTTAAAATCAAATAAATTTCCTCCTGTAGTCCTGGGCACAGATGAAGTGGCAGCTGAAATTAACAGAGTGCCTGCAATTAGGCCACTTTGTTAATTTCAATTACGGCACTTCAACTGTATACCTATCCTACCCTGCAAGTGCAAGACAAAATGAACTCATTTGCTTTAAAGCATGGCGCACACGAGCGACAAAATCAAGGTGACTGCCGACAAGACTGCCAAAACGACCAGAAATCTGATAGATTTGACCCCATGTCTGCGGCAAATCTTCGTCCCAACCGACGGTCACTTTGGTCAACCGACTAATCAGTTTCATCGCCTACCTGATCGGTTCAGGTGGTCGTTGCATCATATGCGGACTATTTAAATGTATGCTATGACAAAACCTCCCCTCAAAAACATTTGCGCTCGACGACCAAATATCCTGGTGACCAAAATTCAACATGTTGAACTTTGGTCACCAAGGCCGATTATCTTCGCGACTTGTCGGCTGACCAGGAAAAAGATCTGCAAACTAATGCGATGAGACCTGACGATGGTCTGTGGCCTAAGTCGCTCCGGGAGGTCGTCTGTCGTTTGCGGATTCTTCTCAAAAATGGTTGCCAGTGTCACGTGTGGTCGGCAAGCGACGTCGCTAGCGATGGTCTCCTACGACGTCACCAGCGATGGTCTCGTCGGCAGTCGCCTTGATTTTGTCGCTCGTGTGCGCCATGCTTTAAAGAATTGACGTGTCAAAATCAACCAGTATGCTTACAGTGAGGTGCGTAGGTATATTATCAGATCATAAGCCTAGGCCCTCCATTCAAATGAGCTTAGAAAAAAGATTTTTGGCCATAGCCATTTCAACTGTCAGTGTTTCTGCCAGAGGGTACTAAGGGTACTATGGTAGTACCCTCAAAGGAACAGAAAAGGGCCATTTTCTTTAATTTCATGGGGATTTTGCTGATTTTGAAGAAATTAGTAGCCTGAAAAAAATTTCTGGCGGAAATCCTGACTGTGCCAAACTTTTTTTTACAGTTTTAACACTCTGTACTTAATTTGATTTGTTGGCGACTACTTTTTCACTCTCTTTTCAGAAATATATCGCACTATTTGGCAACAAAGATACATGTATCCTGAATAATGGAGACTGTTGATTCCACAGCCACGACAGCAATGGAAGCTGAAGAAAGCATTGTTGAAAAAAATGAGGAAGGAACAGATGATACGCCTGGTAACTGTGAGGCTGGAAGAGAGACGAGCAATCCATCTGGAACTGCTGCTGAGGCATCCAAAATCGCAAAGGAAGATTCAGCGATAAATGAATACTCGTATCTTGAACGTGAGGGTTTCACATCAGAACTGTTTAAAGTCAAACTTACTAATCTGACTAGTCATGTAAGTTATAATAGTCTTAAGAAACGTTTGGTTTCGAAGAAATTGCAACCGAGGAAGATAAAGATTTTTCCTGACGATGACACGTTCAGTGGAATGTATGCCTTAGTCACATTTGCTGATGAGGAACAACGAGATGAAGCAATCAAGGTTTTGGATGGTCACGAGTGGAAAGGACGCACTTTAATGGCCAAGAAGGCCAAACCTAAAGCTGATCCGTATCAAATGCAGAGAAAGAGGAAAAGCGAAAAACCAGGTGTGATTTTAATTCTGTCAACCACCCTCAATCCGATTTGTCCGAAAAGATCAGCCAAATTATCACTCTTGCAGAGTTCTCCACAGGGTTTGAAACAGACCGTGCGCTGGTGACGTCACACGGTTACGGATATCGGAAGCCGCTGCTGCACACGCGTCGTCGGGGGGCTGGGGGCCTCCCCAGAAAAATTTGAAAAATGCGATTTCCCGGCATTTCGGAATGCAAATCTAGCTCCTGTCGGTGCTTGGAAAACCTCAGTGTTATTTAAAGTGAATAATTTTGACCGGGCCGCAATTTTTTTTTTGACCGGGCGGCAGATTTTTATACCGGGCGCTGAGATCAATCCTGTGTTTTAGATCGGGCACCGCGCCCATTCTGTTACACTAGTGCAGAACCCTGTCTTGTGATTCATGGCATGTGAGTTAATGTTTCCTCTTGATGAAGTACACCTGCAACATGAATCAGGATCGGAGCTAGGCAGCTTTCTTCATTTGCTTACCATGGCCAAAGAAATTACATTTATAGTTTCTTGTCACTGGCCGCTTGTGATTTTGGCCCCTCATCAAAAAATTTCATTACTCCAAAATTTCATTATTTTAAAAAGAAACAGCAAAAAAATCTGCCGCTGCACTGCTTTCCCGCCACTTTCAAAAAGCCCATGCAGCTTGTATCATGTATGTCATATTTACAGGTACGGTACCAGATCTCACACAGCACAAATTGCCATTTCTGCATTGATTTTCATTCCAAAAAACACATTTTGGGCGTAGGCCCTGAAATCAGTTCATAAATGCCAGTTATAGTGTGCAAAAAATAACGAAAAATGAAAAAAAATTCTGAAAAATAGGTGATGAGAAACTATAAATGTAATTTCATTGGCCTAAGTAAGCATCTGAAGAGATAGTTGTACCCAGTGTTCTCCACACCAGTTAAAAAATTGGCGGCCCGCCCCTCTTAAAAATGCCGACGGCAAAATCCGCCCCTCTTAAAAACGGTCCGCCGCACAAAAATTCGTCAGCCCGAATATTTATGATTTAGATCGCTCAATTACATGTATGCATCTCAGATGCTCAGAAAACGCATCTCAGAGCACCTGAAACCCAAATTTTGCTGGGGGAGGGCCTCAGACCACCGCAAAAGGCGCCTTTGGTGCCTCGCACGCTGCCTTCGACACCACGCCCACCACCGCCGCTCTTAGACCAAAACCCGTGGAGAAAACACTGGTACCTATCAGTAACTTGGAACTGCTGCGTAGCTACCCACATACCGAGGCGAATTCATGACAGACATGGCTAGAAACAGGAAAATTTGGTTGAGAATTTTTGGCCATTAGAAAAATGGAAATTGGCTTATCATATCCAATGTAATTTAGCTCTGAAGCTTCCTCAGATACTACATGTAGTTGTAATGTCTGTTTATTTTTCCACAGGCGATGATGAGCCAGAAGAAAAGAGAGAAAGAGATCCTACTGATGACCTGCCTGCTGAAGAACGGTATTGCATTTTGAAAATTACTTTACCCAATCAATTTGGTTAAGTTTTATACGAGAGCATCACTTGACAAGGTTGTCACCACCTCCTACACTGATATAGAAAGTAACGTAGGTTAGGCATTGGGTACAACTTCATCATGACTACCGGTACTACAATGAATGTACCCGGTAACTGAAATTTTTTTAATTCTTCCCAGGTTGAAGAACAGTGTTATTCCATTATGGAAGTTGTCGTATGATGAACAGCTAGAGGTATGAATTCAGTATGAATTTTATTTCTTATTCAATAGAAATACAGATACTTGGCACATTTGTTAGTATAAACGGTCAGTTCTATTGTGTGTTCCAGATCCCAAACTTTGGTTTGGGTTAGGGTTTAGGGTTGGCTTTTGCCATCCTTAAATGGGTGTTTGAATAAAGTGAATGTAGATTTATTGGAAAGAAGTCATTCTTGTCTCCTGAAAGAAGTATTATTGTGTCTCCAAACATGCTGCAATGCAACTCGGATACATGTACATGTAGATATTCATGATCATTTCAGACCAAAAACAAATCAATGAGAGACTTCATGAAGAAGCTTGATCGCATAATGGAAAAAAATAATCGGGAACTTTCAAAATGGCGTAATAAACAACGGTGAGTACTGGTACTGATTATTGGCTTCAATTTTAGCTACCTTGTGAGCTCTTACTGTGATGAACTATCTGTCACCAGGTGATAAATCCAACTGTTCATAAGTTAGCTAGGCCTATACATGTACATTAACATTGTTTCCCCTGCCCCTGTACAAAGCCGAGGTTTCCACCAGTCCAATGATGAAGTCAGTACCAAAAGTTTACAACGCTCTATTACATAACTCCCACACCCACCACTGCTTTCATGCCAGTTGACCAGTTCGATACACAGGGGTATACATGCATTACTGTAGTGTGCCAGAAAATTGGTTACCTTTTCAGCTACCCTGACCCTCCTGGGCTCCCATTCTAACATGTCTAATGTACCGGTCCGGTACAGCAGTAAGGCCACACTTTTTTTATTCTTTGGTTTACGGGCCCGCCGACGTGGTAAAATGCCATTCCGAAAAAAAAATAAAATTGGGAAAATCAGTTTCTTTTATTACCTCCGAACTTCAAATGAAGTCTTCTAAGAAAAAAACAAATAAATGGAGTTGTTTTTATTCCCGCCGACCTTGATTTCAGCTGTCACGACTGCTAAAATAAATAAAACCAACTGACGTACGCCTATTTCCTGGCAGCGAGGACGGAAAGAAGCAGAAAAGAGGCATTTGTCAAGAATTTTTTGGTTTTTTATTTCCTCCGAGTTGTCTTACTTGTCATTCAAAAGGTGAAAATGAAAAAATTGAACTGAACCAAAGTTTTTTTAAATTTTTATTCCGTCCTCCGTACATGTACCTGGGCTCAAAGAATTTGTGCCCGTAAACCAAAGAATATAATAACCGTGGCCTAACATACTGTGATGTGTACTGGTATTAGTGATCCTCTCGACCCCCCCCCCCCATTTCATGTCACACTGCTGTGTATTAAATGGCAGTGGTGGTTTCTTATCAATCTCTTTTCATTTTTTAACAGCGAGGCAAATGATGGTTTGTGTTGCAAGCTGGAACCAATAAAGCCATCAGTAAGTACTCTGTATGGGATATATGAATAAAAACAAGTGAAGGCTTTTACTTTCAAAAAGTGAAGTAAAGCATTTCTGTAGGCAACATCATATCAGGACATTAGATTTATATGTACATGTATTTAAAAACATTTACGCTACTTGCCTTTATTTATACACCCATTGCTTACTACCGGTACTTAAGTGAATCACTTGGAATTGTGAAATCAGCACACTCCAAATGCCAGGGAAAGACCAATCAGTTATTTGTCTTTAATTTCTGTAAGTTGGTTGTCCGCATCAGATGATGATTGTCCTCAAGGCCTCGATATTAGAATTCGTGTAGATAAATAATGCTCAGATTTAGTAGATAAATTTATGATCAATGAGGAACCCACGAACTAACGCCAGTGGCGCTGTCAGTGTACGACCCGGAAGTCCTATTTTCTAACAGTATTTCCATTTACTTCTTGCCCCAAAATAAACCACTTGGTTCGATTTTGAGGTCTCTATATATCACTGCTTTGTTTTGTTAGAAATGCCACAGGATGCCAGTATTGACAACGTGTTTGGAAGAAAATCCCACGGAAAATTGTGTAGGAAAATGTACACAGATATTCTGACAACGCGACGTCAACAGCAAAAAAAGTGACGTTGGTACATCATTCGGGTCTTATACTTACTGCGCCATCTGTTATTCCAGTCTGTCACGCAGGTTCCCCATTGCATCTGTTTTCAGGGCTAATTCCTGAAAGTGGACGAGTTAATACTCTCTATATTTTACTGTTTCAGCCTGTTCAAGAAGGCTATCGCAATAAATCAGAATTTACTATTGGAAAATCTGAAGACGGTCAAGGTAAGTAAGTTCAACTGACATTTTGTCGATTTAATTTAATTGTCAGAGGTTTCCTGCCATGGTGATTGATGAGATATTTTCCCGGGTGTAATACTTAAATCACACATCAGTGCATTTTTCAAAAGACAAGACTGACATCAAAAAACTATTTGGTATTCTTGCGGACATTTTATATGACATGTGTCCATTGCAGGAAAGGGATTTGGCTGTTCATGTGTAGATATCTTTATTCATGTAAAAGTACACAGGCACACATGCACATGTATCTTTACATTGTTTAAAAGCTATGCACTTGCAAATTGCAGGGATTATTTGTTGTGCTGTACAGAATAATTGCTGCAGTTTGCAGCTTCATAGTTTTCTCCTGACCATTTCCTCAAGGATCACAACTCAAGATTCCTCAATTGACGAAAATGAACACCCCTTTCAATACTTACAGAAATGGTTGTCGGATTCAGGTATGGAAAGTACAGAACTGGAACTTGTAGCGTTGGAGAGCCGTCTGCATGTCGGAATATATCCAAGAAATCGCAGGAACTCACCAAAGCTTTTCAGGACTTCATACGATCACACCCTTGGGATGCTTTCAATCCTTCTACATCTGATGGTCATTGGAGAATGTTGCTAGTCCGCACCACAGAATTGGGTGATGTTTTAGCGTGTGCTGAATTCCACCGGCAAAATATGTCAAAGGTATACTTCAGATGCTGTCAAAACATATCAATGCTCAAAATTTCATCGTTGTGGCATAGTTAGTTGAGTATTAGGTGCGACCTGGTAAACTGGGATGTCTTTTCTGCAATGTACGTGTAGGTTGAAAAGCATTTTCCCAATAAAAAAGTATCATGATGTCACTCATAAATTTACCATTTCACTACCACAGATGGGTATACTGGGCCATGACGCGGTCGCGTTCACTGCAATAGACCGGTCTTCCGATCCTTGATGTCATGATGTTACCATGGCGTCGCATTTTTAATGCACTAAAATGCACCACGTTGCGTCATACTATGTCATGATGCAGATAAGGGTTGTGTAGTGAATATGACACAAAATGCACTGGTAGTGAACATGGTGAAGTGGTCAACCTTCAGTACACTCTGCTGCCAATGACTCCACTGGGTGTCCCGGTGTACTGGGAATCAGCACTGAAGTGGTTGAAGAAGCTTACCGGTACATTAGCAAGATATCTCCTTCGAAGTCATGTAATTGGTGACCATTGACAGGGTTAAATCTTTATCTTTTGTTTGTCTACATGTAGGATGAACTTTCCAAGGTAAAGGAAGCATTGGTTGAGTTCTTCACTACTGGACCAGGAAAAGCTGTTGGTGTGACTGGAATGTTCTTCCTTGCAAATCAAGATAAGTACGTCTCTAACAATGTAAAAACATATGATTGTAAAAACATAATCAGCAGGGCCGTAGCGAGCTTTTTGCAATTTTGCAACCTTTTAGCCAC
The DNA here is from genome assembly GCA_002633025.1 of Notospermus geniculatus. Classification (NCBI taxonomy): domain Eukaryota; kingdom Metazoa; phylum Nemertea; class Pilidiophora; order Heteronemertea; family Lineidae; genus Notospermus; species Notospermus geniculatus. The sequence goes on along the minus strand of NMRB01002204.1, from coordinate 88,217 downwards.
TTTGCAGCAAAAATCTGCATAAAANCCCCCCCCCCCCCCCCCATGCTCGCTATGGTCGTGATCAGATCACTCATAATTTGCAATGGCCAATGTTTGCAAACCAGCAATCGGATATTACGCATTTGTGTAATTAATGTATAACCAAATGGGGAGTTTTTTGGCACTCTTTCTCACAGTCTCAAAAACATTGGAAACAAAATATTGGTCTTTTACCCTGATTCCAAGTATTTTAGAAGTTACATGTACCAGGTAGCTGTAATGGTAGTCATGTCATTAGTCTGGTATTGTACTGCTATTTGAAGTTAGGTGCACTTCATTGTAATAATAGGATATCTTTCCTTGGCAGAATAACTGGTGCTGGTGAAAAGTCAGAGCGAGAATTGCTATTCGGAAAGCCAGTGAGTATTGGAGAGTTTAGTCCATGTTCTTTAAATTTATTCATTAGGCACACCACTGAACATGTATGTCACGTTAGAGTCCTCTCGAGGAACTCTTTTTCTTCTATCTACATCTTTTTTCCACTTGTTTTCCAGCACATCCAAGAAAAGCTTCTTGACATGACCTTCCAGATCTCTCCGGATGCATTTTTCCAAGGTAAAGTGCATGTATTCTGTAGGATTCGGATGGGTATACGATGACAAATTTGTATGAAGAATCAGTGATGAGCCACTGCATGTTCCATTCTGGACTAACTCCTCAAAAGAAACAACTTGTTTGAGAATGACAAATCACTCGTTCTGTTAGATATCCTTCATCATTTAGTTTTTGTTTAACCCTTTAGGACTCATAACTGCTGTCGACGGCCACCTAGAAACCCCTTAGACACCCCTTTGAAATTTCACAAAAATTACATCTGGCTCCTTAAATATTTTGCGGAACTTCAAGTAACTTACATCTCAATGATGATAGATCCTCAAGCCGGCCTGGGCCGGCCGATGCAAGCGCCATCTTAACGACGGGTTGGGAACGAGCCCAATTTGGCAGGCCGGTGTAGTCCTAAAGGGTTAAACCCCTCTTATTGAATTTCACTGCATTTACAAAGGAGAGTGCAGGTAGAGGTCACATAGCCTTGTGAAGGTCCCCAAAATGCTTGCTTGTCATGGACTTCAAAGAATCAATCCCTACTTTTCAGCACAGATTGAAAAGCTGCAAGCAGAGCTCTAATGTATTCTATTCTACTTCAGAGAGAGCCCAGTCCACTTAAAGTATTACACTAAAGTAATGTCGGACTTCCTGAATTCAATAAAGTGTGGCTTTGAGTTTTTGTTTCATCTGTTTCAGTGAACACTCTTGGTGCAGAAGTACTCTACTCCACCATAAACGACTGGTGTCATATAACCCCTGACGCGACAGTTCTGGACATATGCTGTGGAACAGGGACAATCGGACTTACTATGGCTAAACACGTAAAGAGGGTGATAGGTGTGGACATCTGTGAGCAGGCAATAGAGGATGCAAAAGCCAACGCAAGAATTAATGGTATGGTATTAACAATGAAGTGACTGCAATACATGCCAGTGCTGGGAATGTCATTCAGGTTTTTTGGGAGCATCCATTAAGTATGTACGCACTGAGGGGGAGGGGGTCTATGAATAAGCGTACACTATGCGTACAGGGGGGAGGGGGTATATAGCCATGCGTACGTACGGAACCCAAGAACCATTCTGAAGAAATCTGCTTGAATCAGTTAGATACCATGAAAATAAAGCGAATCATATTGGTAATTGCACATGAAGCCGGAACTTAGCGGTAGGCCTACATGAAATAAACTTGACTTGTTTCATATGTCACTCCGCTGCAAGGTTAGCCGTTTCCCACGCCGGGTTCCCGCGTGTGCCATGTCTTATTTCAGGAGTTAGATAGCACATACACTTGCGGAATTGTAAAAAATAGGTAATTCATCAAGTAATGAAAGGTAGTCCCTTGGCGTACGCCCGTACGGAGGCAGGGGAGGGGGGTTTGAGCCAATGCGTACAAGGTGCGTACATGGGGGAGGGGGTCTAAAAATCGGCGATTTAGTGCATATGTACTTAATGGATGCTCCCATAGTAGCTTTCCCTTGTAAGGCCTGTTTCCACCACAGTGGGTCTGCGCAATTTATGATGAGTGGTGCAGTTTACACAGGCTTTGGGATTATTAACACAGGAGTCTCCAAAACCCTGTGAAATCTGCGGAACTGTGAAAGCTTCCCATCTGCACCATGGATTTATCAACCTCAATCAGACAGTCTTCCATTTACTGTTTCGAATGCATTAATCAACGTATCAGGCAGTCTTTAAGTAGCAAACCTGAAAAAAGCCAACAAAATATCATGTCTGCCAAGGTCTTGCATTGAGTGGATATCGTGCTAAAAACATGTATTGTCATTCCCCATAATCACCATGTACTTATCAACTGATATTTTTGAACGGCTGAAAAGTTTCCAGTGTGGCAGGTCATCATCTTGACTTTCTGTCTCTTCTTTCATCTCCCAGGTGTCACAAACGTGGAATACCATTGTGGAAAAGCAGAAGATGTCTTGCCAAATGTGATGCGTAATCTGTTCACCAAGGATATTATTGCCATTGTGGATCCACCTCGAGCGGGACTTCGTAAGTAGAGAAAGCATGCATGCAGTGGAATTTTCACGCAATGAGGAACCGGCGGAACTACTCCGTGACGTGGCGCTGACGCACAACTCAGATAAAACTATGACGTCGAAAGTCAAGCCAACGTTATTTGCCATTTAATTCTGAAACTACACGCTATTTCTAGCCCTAAATATACCTGAAGTAGTCCACTTAATTTTGAATTTTACACGTTCATCATCAAGTATAGGACTGACTCAGTGTATCTGAATATTTTCAAACAAAAATTCAAACGAGAACATGATGAATTTCATCGATAAAATTGACTATTTTAGCGTAAATAACAGACCGAAGAGCGACGTCATTGATTCTGAATGACGCATTTCACATAACGTCGTGAACGATGCACGACGTCAGTGACGCATGCGTTCTTGTGAAAAAACTGAGTTGTTGCCCAGCGCCTCCTTTTGCCATGCCGGTTCCCCATTATAAGGAGTCACCAAATTATCAAAATAGCCTTTCAACAAGAACTTATTTTTGGTAACAGGATGTTCATGAACCCCTGCAACTACAGCTTCACTATCTTCCAGATCAGCGTGTGGTACATGCTATACGAAGATGCACAGCAATCAACAGATTCATATACGTTTCTTGCAATCCACCAGCAGCAAAGCAGAACTTTGAGGAGTAAGTACTGGTTCATTTATGAATTTTGTTTGTTTGTGAAGTCATAATGTAAAGTATAATTCACCGTAACTCAAGGGCGTAGGCTGGTGTGAGCCTCGGGAGGTGCACATTTTTGTGAAAGCGGAACTCCTCCTGCAGCTAGCGTAGGCATGAAGTTTCACAGTATGCTGATGAGTAAGAAAGGTGTGCTCCGTAGGGGGGTCTGTGGGTGTTCCCCCAAAAAATTTTGGAATCTAGATGCTCTGAGACGTGATTTCAGCGTTATTCTTAGCCAAAATTTACACGATCGTGTAAATTTTGGCTAAGAATAACGCTGAAATCACAAGGTTGATTTCTTCTGCTTGCCCAGAGCGGAACTCTCTTACTGCTGCGGGGAGGGGGGTGTACACATGCACCCAGTGCACCCCCAGCTTACGCCCAATCAACATGGCAGAGTGCCAGGTCTGTGCAACAGACACCATAAAGTGAACACGATTAAACTACAAGGCACAATATTTACCAGTTGACTGGGCACAGCCTTGGCGTGTTTGCTGTTCAAGTGACTCTAACATTAGGTAACTGCGACATGGATTATTTACCACTGACTTGTGCATATTTCCAAGCTTGGCACTTTGCCCATGTTGAAATTTAATAGGGTAAATTATACTTTAGATCAGCAAGCAACACAGCCTTGAAAGTTTCCTTTTACGGCCATAAAATGTCCCTCTGCCCCTTTGAAAAAGGATGGCTGTTTATCAAAGTCATTCCATTCCGTAAGATTTGATAACAGTAAGAATTAAACTCATGTATTTCTATCATTTCAGTCTTATTCGGCCAGAATCTAAGAGGACAAGGGGAAAGCCACTTGTTCCAACACGAGCTGTGCCGGTAGATCTTTTTCCTGATACAACACATTGTGAACTCATAATTTTATTTGAACGATACCACGACAAGATGCTGGAAACACACACAGGAACTGATTGAGGAGTTCATGGAGAATTCGTGCAGGAGTCTGTAATTTCATTGACAGACATGTGTAAAAGTGGGTTTGCACTTCAGTCGAGTGATTTTGCTGATCACATGAGTGACCATTGTAAAGTGATCTTGGAATGTGAATATGAGATCACTGACCTTTGTCTGATTGAACTGATTGAGTTCAGGAACTGATAGAGGCGTTCATGGAGAATTCGTGCAGGACTGTAATTTCATGGACTGACATGTGTAAACGTGGGTTTACATTCAGGCGTGGATCCAAGGGGGGCACACAGGGACGCGCGCCCCTTTTGGCCAACAAATCTGTAAAATCGACAGCGAAATTCTGGGATTTGGAGCACATCATTGAAATTCACCACAGATTTCAATGTTCCTAGCCCAGGGTGCCCCCTCTTTCAGGTAAACAGGGCCTTAGAGAATACATGTATGTTGCAGAAGTACACCTTCCCACTTTGACTAATTTTACATAATCGTACATCACCTGCTTAAGCTGAGCCACTGATCTAATTGCACCTTGCACCCCTCTGGTTATAAGTGAGCCATTCCAATCCTCTACAGATTAAGCAATCGTGTGTATCAAGGCAAGGGGAATGCATAATGGTTACGGCCCAAACATGCTACAAATTTAGCATTGTAAAATCGTTAATTTTCATCGGATTAAAAAATTTAAAGCAGTTTTTTGATGTAACAAAGAATTCTCTGTTCAACTGCATAACTTTCCTGCAAGGCAACAGCCTATTTCCCATTTTGTTATAAATTAGGCAGAGAAGGAAAACAACAGGATTACGCAAAATCAACATCTTAGATCTCTTATCTAGACCCCTCTGAAATGCGTTTCACAGGGGTCAAATGGGTCAGTGGAGCCGAAGGGATGTAAATGTAATGTTTCCCAAATCCCAGGTCTGCCCTTGACATTTCAGTCGAGTGGTTTTGCTGATTAGCTTCAGCGACCGGTGACATGGTTGACAAGTGAACTCACAAAACATCAAAAGACATTGGCCAGCGATGGTTGACTGCAGTGGAACTGTAAACACGACAAGACTGTCGTCAATGACATCTTTTTCCTGAAAATGATGTCATAATACACCATTGTTGGATTCGGAAATTGCCGTCAGCGGCCGTCATTGAAGTTGATCTTGGGTCAACTTGGGATTTTGTCGTCTGGCATCATCCGACAACATCATACCACAGGCCGACCGCAGAGTGTACAACAGAATCTGGAGCCAAATCAGCAGTGGCCTCTGTCAGTTGAGATATGGACCGACGAAGAACAACATTTTGGGACTGTAGTTTGAGACCTTAAAGGTGCTCTAGTTCGAATTGTAAACATTAGGGTGTGTCCCCTATTGTCAACTTCTGGTACTAACAAATAATAAAATAAAGATAAAATCGAATTAAATCTCGCCTTTCACAACTTTTTGTTTGTTTTTGAGCGTAAAATCAAAAATATATTTCAGTTACAAGAATATTTATCAAGATAGATATAAAAATAGATGACAGTAATATTTTGGTATACACGGCGCTGCCACCTGTCCGAGGAAAAATAACTATTATAATCAACCATGTAAATAAACAAACCGTAATGTTTAAAATTCGAACTAGAGCACCTTTAACACGTTCAGCCTTATTGCCAGACATACCTAGTTGCTAAAGGTGACATTCCACGTGAGAGAAAATGTCGACATTTTCTCTCAGCCAACTGTCGACAGAAGTATCTGTGGTCCGTCCACATGAGAGAAAAGTGCGCAGAGAGTCACTATCAGCGAGATAATTTCTAGGTTTCGCAAGTTTCTCTCGAGAGAAACCTTTTTGGACTTTTTCACGTGAGAGTAAAATTGTCAATAAACAACTAGCTTTGGTCATTGTTCCCTCCCCGTGCGAGTAGGCCTATGTTGCCTTCGAGGAGAACGAAAGGTAGCAACAGCGACTGCTGTCTACATCTTCTTCACAGGAACAAATTTTCCGCCAAACTGACTCAGTTCGGCGGAAAATTGGTTCCTGATATTAGGGCTCTTTTTTGGACTTCGCCAATTTTTCTCTCAACTGCCGCCGCAGTTTCCTTCCCCGCCATTGATTTCTTCATTCTGTCTCTATAAAGTTTTGATTCAGCATCCCATAAACAGGGACGGTTCTCATATTCACTAGGGACTTCAGGCAAAGCTCTGTATCGTCGATACGTATCACGTATGACGTATCGGGCTAATGCATTTTCTATTTAAGTCATATGTCATACGTGATGCGGATCCACGATACAGAGCATTGCCGGAAGTCCCTACCTAGGTATCTTTTCGGCTCCAGTCTTTGGGTCCTTCCATTACTGATCTTGGCCTGAAGGTCTCCAAACAAATGCATAGAAACTGTCTGGAAATTTATTGCAGGATAGAACATGTCCTATTCACTGCGAGCACTGTTCGACACTATAAAAAGTGTCTCAGATAGTCTACCTTTTCTGCGTCCACACGACATAAAATCGCTCAGCTACAAACTTCTGACATTTATTGTCATTGATCACTCTCGTACAGCTGCTCGCAGAGCGATGTCCACATGCGACTTTGTGTCTGAGAGGAAACTTCTGCGAGAAAACTCTCACGTGGAATGTCACCTTTAAATCTGTCCTAAATTCCATGGCTGATGATATGCGGCGACCACCAAAGACACCATACCCAGTTTCATTGATACACTGACGATACCACAAAAAGGGTGACCATCTTAAGCCTGCAGCACACGTCACCACTTTTGTTGCTCATACACGCATTTTTTGTGGTCGCCATGAAAATGGCCAAGTGTGCTGTGGCTGGCAACTACCACTCACCACGGAAATTCTGTGGAGACCACGAGTTGCCACACGTTGCCAAAAATCAAACCGGTTTGATTTCTCAACACAAAAATTGCTCGTAGTTGCCAGTTGTGGTGATGCGTGGCCATCAGCAGCACACGAGACCACTGAGTGGTGACGTCTGCTGTGAACCAGCAACCGCCACAAAAATTGCCGACCACGAAAATTGCCTGTACGAGCAACAAAAGTGGTGACGTGTGCTGCTACAATGCAGGTTTCAGGGTGTGAATCAACGAAATCTGGGAGCTGCCTAGGAAATCACTATTTTAGTGCTCCATCTGAAGAGATAACCTCTGTTTGAAACTCTGGTATGTAGTAGCCTCATTGTCAACATCCTGATATTGAACAAACATGCTGTGCACATGACAGCCTTCTCGGGCGTTACGGTACTATATGTGGGCCGCTCCAGCAAAAGTAGGCGCTTGTCATAACTGAGGAAAGGGTTAACGGTCTTACAACACAATAGCTGAAATGTACGTCTCTGCAGGTTGACAATAGTGGTGAAAAGCAGTGATAATAATTGAGTAAACTGATGACCAATGATGATCACTCGTGACAAGTGACTGCTTTTGCTGGAGTGGGTCACATATTCTCTGCTGGGTCGACTTCTCTATTCTGGGGTAGGCTTGCTTTCCATTGGAGCATTTCCATTCTATATCTTGATGTTATTAATATCCAAAAAATACAGCTCAAAAGGCGACACACAAAATGATATAATAAAAGGAGTCGTCCTCCAGAAATTTCTCAAATTTTCGACCCCAATCGGGGTCTTCTTCAGGCTGGCAGTTTCAAGTGCCAGCCTGAGGAATACCCCGGTTGGGGGCGAAAATTTGAGAAATTTCTGGAGGACAACTCCTTTGATATAAATATATGAGATTGACTTTTCGGCATGAGATTTCACACACTAAAATGCTCCATTGAAAGCTAATGCAGGGCTAGCCGTCATCAGTGATCATGTTGACGAGAGAATCTCTGTTAATAGGAAGGTTTTGCATGCTCATGTTTTACCTTTACGATTACAATTTGAAAACGTCATGACGTCGACTCTGCGGGACTTTTTTACATGTAAACCGCTTGCTACGCGTGACAAACGTACGATTTAACTGTTTAATCAACGCCGAATCTTTCACGTTTGTAATCAAAAAATTCGCTTTCGACTTGACACACCTAATAATGGGTAAATATCCGAGTTGCTGTGATGATTGTAAGTAAATTGACGGACCTGGGCCATATTTATGAAGCCTTCGCAACTTTGCGAGAACGCAGGTCTATTGTTTGGCTGCACATGCCCTATTGTTCACTGACTGCCTTACAACTGTACAAAAGATTTGCGTTCTCGCAAAGTTGCGAAGGCTTCATAAATATGGCCCCAGGGTGTCTTTGAGGGCCAGCCAAACATGGGATAGGCCTACATCGACAACATTTTATCATACACAGGAAGCCTCATGTCAGTTGATGGCACAATCGCGTCACGTCCTCTGTAATGACGTCGTTAAATCGTAATTGGAAATGTAAAACGTAAGCTTGCAAAACCTCCCTACTCTCAGGACGACTTTTCTGATGTGATAGCCAGCGGGCTGAGCATAGCCCACGCTTACTGTTGCTTCAATGACGACATAACAAATTTTGCGGCCAAAATAATATGTATTTTGTGCATTTAGGAAAATATCACAATTTCAGAATATCAAGAAAAAACTATACATATAGTTCTCCACGAGTTTACATCATGTATGTTATCTTTCTCCAGTAAAATGATTATGAAGAATACTATATGTTATACAATTAAGTATCTACTTTCTAAAAAAAAACAGCACAACGTTGTGGGCCTACATGTAAACGACATCTGGTTGGTCCCACAGTGTGGAGTGGCTTGTTTTTAAACAAAATGTCTGTACACGCTAACCCATGTAAAATAACTTAACAATCATTAAATAATCATCAATTTCAAGGTGCAAATGAATGTGATGTGACAACAGTATGCTACCTGGGGAAGAGTTCTACGCCATGTACTCTTTCGTTTCTTTGACGAGCTGGCCTTCTGGCATTCTCACCACTAAATGATCATCACACTTTTTTAACATTGTTCAATTTTGTCACCGATTTTTGCCCTTTTCCTCTCACGTAATTTAGTCTATTTGACTGCTGATGGATATTCAAATACTAATTGTATAGATCTACATTTGGGGGGGGGGGGTTCTGGAGTTACATTAGGGCTACATCAAAGATGCTCTACTTTCGCTGCATTTCAGCAAAGTTATGCCGGGGTAACAGTAAAAAATGTCCCCCTGTAAAAAGTGTTCAATTGTTCTATTGTTCAATGACGGATTAAGGTGCATGGCTATAGGCTAGAAACCAATCACCGGAGATTAGAATGTAACAATAGGATCTTTTGTTGCTGGGACAGTTTTTCCTGGGGACATCCTTTCACACTTCCGTCCACCTGAAAGTTTTCTGTCGCAATTTTCCTGTCCGACAGCGACTTGCACGTAAAAGGTGCTCTTCAAGTAGACTGTACAATATGGAAATAATTGTCAGTACACTCTGTTGCATGATCAGTTTCTGTAGCGTGGAAGAGGCCTTAAAAGATTATGTCAGCCAGTTATTTTAGTGTCCGACAGTTAATGCTTTGAATAGCACATGTTCTATTCCTCGCCAGAAATGTCTGAAATCTTTTTGAACAAAGTTTGTTTCACGTGGAAGAGCCACACGGCAGAAACTTGCAACAGTAACTTGCTCGACAGTTACAAGAGCTTGCAGACAGAGACGTTTGACATTTTTTTCTTTCACGTGGAAGAGCCATCGGTAGTCGCAGGTTTTCTATCACGTGGAAGGCCAGCATTAGCAGTCAGGAACTTTTGCCGCATCGGGAGGTGACCTCCCAATCGAAAAAACTCCCAGTCGGGAGGTAATAACCGAATTGAGTTTTCGTACACCTCCCAATTGGGATTTCAATGTTCTCTTCCCTTCCCAACGTTCATCAAATATTGGGGAAAATCAACGTCAACTCGGCCAGAAAATTTACTTCAATCAGAAATTTTGTTCACACAAACCTTGATCTTTGTTTCACGTTTTCCACTGGTTACGACCATGCGCAAATGCGTGATGTGATGCGCAAATCAGTTCTTAGATTTTGAACTGCCTGATGGAGACATTCCTCCTGTTCAAGCAACAAAAAATTACAACATAATATCCCGTTTCGGACACAACCTCCCAGTCGGGAGATGCAAAATCCCAATCGGGAGGTGATCTCCCGATGCGGCAAAAGTTCCTGACTGATTAGTCCTTATTTAATTTTCGACAGTCTAGTCAGATCCCACCATCGAGCAGTAGGCTTTGCTGATTTTATTTGTGCCTTCCGGATTTCTTTTTTACCGATAAATCTATGACACGACATTATAAGTACTTTTAAAATACAAGTAGGCTACAGCACGGGTTTTGAAGCCATAAATCACTATAGCACATGTTCTATTGAATCCTCGCCAGAAATGTTTGCAATCTTTTTGAACAATAGCCTACGTGGCAGTCGTCGACAATGGACACACAGGCAAATTTTGTTTCACGGGAAGAGCCACACGACAGGAACTTGCGACAGTAATACAAGTGTACGTTTTTCAGTGTGGCCGTTTTTCTGTGTGATTCCCATTGTTCGAAACACACTGGGAAACGGACTCGCTGTTTCTCTGTGTTTCGTTCATTGTAACTCGCGGCTTATTCCGTCAATCTATTGTAATGTCACACTGGCACACGGGCCTCACTGAAAAACGTTACACCCGTCCTAAAATAATGCAAAAGCCCGATGTAAAATAGTTAGGATCGGGTACCAGTCTAAATGCCCGGTTGCTCAGGTCTTTGTTACCTGACTCAAGCTTTATATCCAAAACTCGAGTTCACGTAAGTAGCACTTATGACCAGACATAACTACAGCTTAACATTGCACAACCCGAAATAAACCTGGCATTACACAACCTCGGTTTTATCACCCTACTTATACGGCTAGGCCCATACAAATGCAGTGCAAACCATTCACAGGCACATATGCAATCATTGGGAAGACGGAACTATTCTGAGCTTGAGTTTTGCTTGAGTTGGTCGAAGCGAAAAAGAATACCATCGCTGAATGGCATCATTTCATCACCTACATGAAACTGGATGAACTGTGGTCGGAGTCGGGCAATTATCTTCGAAAAGGAACCAAATGCTTTTACTTAAAACATGCACAGAAAAATGTCCAATTAATGTAAATGTACAGCAAAACTTGAAGTAAAAGCATTTGTTAGTTATGAATACCAGCCGTTAAGTCAACTTCGTCCAACACATCCAAATTACCGTCTGCATCCTTGAAATTCAGTAACAGAATGAGGCATACGGTCATAAGTCGCGCTTATAACCACCCCTCAGCCGAGTTTATTATAACAAGGGCTTAAAGCTGACGTGAGCGAACGAAAAGCCCCCATGCGACGAGCAAGAGAATTGCAAACGCCCCGCAAACACCTCAACATGCTCAAACGAAGGCTCAGAACATGATAGACCCCACGAGGCCAGGAGGGCGCCACCTTATTTGTCTTCGAGCTGTCAAGGTGTCAACATCCTCTTGTGAGCTCCTGCTGAACACTTTTTTTGAAAGAAAAAAGTTTGACCCAGCAGGGAATCGAACCCGCGCCTTGTTATCTCCGTTCCACCGTCTTCCCCATTCGGCCAACGAACTTGTTGGAACACTTCGTATATTTTCTCTTATTCGTAGTATTATTAGCCTACGTAAGTCGAAGGCCTACGTCCATGACAAACACAAATCATATCTCTGTCAGCTGGCTCGTTGGCCGAGTGGATAGAGCGGTGGATTACAAATCAGACGGTCGACGGTTCGAATCCCGTGTAAATGACTACCGTACATTTTTTTTTCTTTGCGTAGTGTACGAGGTATGCGGAGATGTTGACAGCTCTGATGGCTGAAAGCAAATAAGGTGGCGCCCTCCTGGCCTCGTGGGGTCTATCATGTTCTGAGCCTTCGTTTGAGGTGTTTGCAGGGCGTTTGCAATTCTGTTGCTCGTCGCATGGGGGCTTTTCGTTCGTTCACGTCAGCTTTAAGCACGACTTGTGATTTGAGTGCAGGTTGTGCAACGCGCTGAGAAAATACATTTTGTAACACCCGACATAAGTCGCGTTTAAGTCGAGCTTGGCATGAACTCGACTTGAGTGAGAGCTGAGCAACCGGGCATAAGGCCGGGGCATAAGGACTATACAGTTCACGCATAGGCAACTCATGCAGTGAGTAACGATTTATTCAGCGCACGCGCACCGCGCCTGGCTGCATGCAATCAACAACCCTGTTATGGGAGATTGTTATTCTTCAGGTCGAATAAATAATCGAATTGAATCAATCAATGAATATGAATACATTAAGCTTTAAGCGGTGTCAAAGATCAACCTATTTCAACATGGGATGGTGTGAACTTTCCGCTTTAACCTGTCATTAGGACTACTTCAACATCAATGCGTACCCAATACCAACACCCCACTAGCAGTTTTGATCTTGAAATGTAGTTAGTTGGTCGTGCCAATCAAAGTTTTACCAATTTTGATTTTTTAAAGCGTTTAGTAAATTTTTCAAAAGGCATCTCTAACAACTTCCAGTGTCTCGTTCTAACCCAGCTGAGATGTTGTTTCGGCCTACGTCGAGCATGGCTGGTTGATGGAATTGGCTAGTGTCACGTCCAGAGTGCTGAACTACAGGGTGTCCCAGAAAAAACCTAATCCTTTGAAAAGGGGTCAGTATCACCAACCCAAGAGGTGTACCACTGACTGTAACAATGGGTTCCCCATAAAGCAGGGTCAATATGCTTTCCAAAGATACCACGATGACATTCCTTCAGTCATGCATGTCCAAATCCAGTTCATCTTGGAGCCACATTTGGAGTCAAAGTTATCAGGATCACACCTAAACATGGATCTCTCTCTGGGAAGGCGTCCCTAAATGCATCTTGAATGGCTTAAGCTCTTGTTTTCAAGGAATTTTGTAACCACAAACACTCTTTGCTCAGTGGTAAGTTGCACCATGTTGCTGGCTTGAATGTTTACTGGTCTGAATACCTTTCACACATTGGCCTATGTACTGAAATCACTCACCATGTTATTGCATAAGGTTAATGACATAAGGTTGGATGCTTACTTGTTTTCCTGGTCAAGCATTTCAAGTGAACATTCATTTCACTGGTTTATTCCAACTGTAACAAATGGATTTTGAGATGCCATTTTCAAAACAATGACGCTCCGTAATGCATGACAATGATGACTGAAGGAATGTCATCGTGGTATCATTCGAAAGCATATTGACCCTGCTTTATGGGAGACACATTATTATAGTGGTACACCTCTTGGGGTGGTCATATTAACCCCTTTTCAAAGGATTAGGTTTTTTCTGGGACACCCTGTAGAGACCTATTCGTCCTGGGCTGGATTGTTCAGAACAAGGTTTTTGATATGTTGACGTTACATGTACGAAAATCGAATTGTGTGAACGGGCCTTTACGTGGCGTTAACTGAAATCGGCGTAACTGATGGAGATACGCCAAGTCTCTTCACTGGCAAATAAACGTTTGCAAACATTGCCAACTCCGTGTTTAAAAAGTTTTCAAGTGTTTGCAAGTGTAGACCAGTCACCAATGGTCACCAAACGCGAACAAAAACATCAGCAAACTTGTTTGGAGATGTTAATGCATGCACCTTCTTGAAAAAATTGTTTGCTGGTGTTTTGGCAAATCAACCAACCAAAGAGAAGTTCAGGATCATGTGATCATCTTGTTGGACAAATTGCAGCCTCCAGGATGAGAAGGAGAAGGAAGGAACCTTCTTGAAGGAGGCAGTGATAGGCCCCATTCTTGCTCCATTTAAAGAAACTTGAACCTGGCCTAGGCCTACAACTGTGGCGTTTTGGTTTTTGCAATAGAGAGCTTCTGCAAGCGCCCGGTTAGGCCATACGAATACGTTTATCTATTGTTTGGGTGCACTCACACAACGTCGTCGTAGAGCCTAACCGGGCGCTTGCAGAAGCTCACTAATACATCGCTAATGAGCAACTACTTACATGTACTTCCGTTATATGTAGTTTCTACATGTTTTTTGTCTAATCGACGGACATAACGTGCGTTTCCCCTAAAATTTCTGCGAATATTTTGCAAACAGAGCCAATGTTTCATAGTGTGGACGTGTGCCCCAAACATCAGCAAACATGTGTTTGGCGATGTTTGCAAACAATTGTTTTCGAATGTTTGCCAGGGTAGACTAGGCTTAGATTGGTTTCTCTGCATATGAGGTACTTCCAAGTATTTCATAGGCAGAGATAATACACCACCCTGAACCTCTCCCAACACCAGCAGCAATTCACTCTCAGGTTCCAAAATTTCTGGGTTTTAGTCACAAATACTATTTTGAGCAACCGGCCCGTGGCCCCATCGGCAATCCGGCGTTACTCAACCCAGGTAATCGGCAAACAAATACTAGGCCTATAAGCAATTCTGTAGGATGATTTTAAAGAGGACATAGAGTACATGACAAATTATATCTTTACCCACACCTCTGATCTCTGCATTCATTCAGTAGGCCCAACTGTCTGATTTATAGGCCTATAGAAACTCATTTCTCAGCGCAAAATTTCAATTCTGGTCGAATTGATTTTTGCAGAACATCTGCTCGTAGGGCCTATTTACATTAAGTCTCTCTCGATCCACAGTGAAATCATGCCAGGATATTTTATGATTTGATAAGAATCAAGCGGGTGACCATTACTAAAGCCTATAGGCGAGTAGTTATACAGCCGTCATGTGCAGCTGCATAGTGTCAAGATCAAATTATAGATTTTCTAATGCTTTTGATCACTATTGATCATTGGCCTATACAGTCAACAAAAGGGAATACAGGCTTCGTACATTCTATAGAATTCAACTCAACATAAACGGCTATGGACGGTTTTGCCATGATCAGGGATTTCTATGATGTCTAAATGGATCTCTCAGTTGCATTTTCGACTACATATAGGCCTAGGCCTACCAGTTTTGGTGGGCAAATAGGTTTGGATCGCAGTCTGAGACAAGTGGGGATTCAGAATTAATCTATTGCTTGGCAGAAATGCCTACTTTGTTGGAAAACAAATGTTTATTTATTAATACATGTAATTGAAACGAAAGATTTTCAGTCTCATTTTTTCTAATTTAAAATTATACTGATTTATTTTTGAAACATTGCCTGGTGGAAACGAATTCAGATGCTCTCCTTGCGATTTCGTGATGATATTTGATATTTGAAGGAAATTTGGAGATCGATATACATGTTAACCGGTACCAGTACCGGGGTATGTATTTGTCAATGAGATAGTTAAAGTGTGAATCATAGTTTGATTAGTTTATAACGGATAATACTGATGATGATAGTTATAATTAATAATACATGTATTATGATAAATTTAGGTCATTAAAGTCCGCCATCCATCGTTAGTAATTAATAATTGGGTAATTAGAATTAGTTTTTATGTGCCGAACAATGCAAATTGGATTCATGGATCAGAATCCTGCACCGACGACAAAAAATTTGAGGCTTAATCAAAATTTCATTACAACTTATCACTTTACTACCACACCATTTAAAACATACAAAGCAGGGTGCGTGGTAGAGTAATCAGTTGGGTTTCATAGATTACATTTGGTTCTCAGAAAAATTTAGGTTTTAAACATGAGCGCTCTCTAATTTGTACATACATGTAGGATTACCTTCACCTTAAAACGCAAACTCTGAAGCCGGCAGCACACGGAGCAATTTTTCTTGCTCTTTGCAACAAGAGGTATTTTTTGCGTGCTGCTTCGCCGCACTCGGGACAGTTTTTCTTGCTTTCCATAAAAATTGCTAGTTGTAGCTAAAAAAAAGTCGCTCGTGTGCTTCGGGCTTAAGATAATGACGTCACTACCTATACTCTGTGACGTCAACATACATGTAGTTATCGGAGAAATCTGATACTCACTTCATTCATTATCACAACTAGTCAATCAAAGCAATAGGCCTACCTCAACGGCATGTATAGGCCTACATGTATCTCAGAATTTCCTGAGGCCGAAGGCAGCAAATGCGTGGAGTGAAACATAAATTGCTGTCCCACGGTACAACCAAGCAAATGAGATGTAGTTTAACAGGAATCCTCCCGCTAGAGGGCCGACAATCACAGCTAAAGTGAAGAAAGACATGTGAAGCCCATAGATGGCGCCGTAGTTAGAATCGTGCCTTTGGTCGACTATGGACCCAAGAAGAGAATAGATGATTCCTAAGAAAATTCCATTTCCTATTCGTAATGGAAATTCCACCGCTATTACCTCCCATATTGAATGGCACAACGGGTAAAAAAACATAGGAATGCCATCTAATAAGAACGCTACGAAGAAGAATTTCCAACGCCCGTACGATACAGCACAATATCCCGTGGCGTTTTGAGCAACGAGTAGAATTAACACCGATATGAAAAGAATGACGCCCATTTGCCATATCTCCGCGTGTAGTTTGCTCATCATCCATGCTGGGGCGGTGGCCATGAACATCCCGAATGCCACATAAAATGCAAAATGACATGCCATGGCGAGTATGATGTAACCATCTGACATTATTGACAGATAATCGCTCATTTTCATGCCCTTGTCTTTTTCCCTGGTGCTCTTCGTTCGGATGAAAAGTCGCATAATTCCGTCAAGTGCGCTGAAAGCTGCCAAGAGATAGAACGGAGTCCTTCGGCCAAAGAATTGATACGTCAACGCGGCGAACGGGAAGGCCAGGGCCGAGCCGATATGGACACCACTCACAACGAATCCCATGGCTTTCGATCGTTCGGCATCATCGGGGAAAGTATGCGCCACTAAAGCCATCGCGGGCACGACGGAAAAACTTGATCCGACACCCTGAATTGCTCTGGCGGTCAACAGAAGTCCGAAATTTGGTGCGAAGGCAAAACCGAGGCAGGCAATCGCCTGCGTGAAGGATCCAAAGATAAGGGGTTCTCGGTGCCCAAAACGCTGCACAATGTATCCAGCAATGAAATTGGCAAAGAGCGACGCAGCCGGTTTCGCTGCCACTATTATGCCGATTCTTGTAGAATCCTGCAAATAATTGTAAGTTCCATTGTTAGTTCCATTATTGGAGGTACCATTTGCATGCGCACCTTTCATACTGAGCATCTTCCGAGCGTCCCATTCGGGGATTGAGTCGGGATACGTGAGTACGCGGAGGATATCTGGTAATAAGGGTTCCACGCCGAAAATAAGAAGATTGTCGATAACAAATGCGAAGAAAGTTACGAAGATGACCAGATACGTTGACTGCCTGAACTTCGTCCATGTAGAAAGCTCCACTTCCTCCTTGTCACTTTCATTCCGTCCGCCATTATCCGCTGCAGCTTCGTCTGACGAAGACAAAGGCTCGGCTGCCTTCGTCAACGGTACCTCTTCGTTTTCAGCAGCAGGAGGCATAGTGGTGACTTCCTGCAGAAAGTGATTACATCGACAACACCTAAAATTGTTGACTGGTTTACAACTCAGACTTCTGAACTTCACTAAAATCACTTTCCGTACCAACACCTAAAATTGTTGACTGATAACTCCAGAGAGTGTTTTACAACTCGCAGACTTCTGAACTTCACTAAAATCACTTTCCGAGAGGAAAAACAATCCACTTGCACAATGGTTGACAGTATCTTGCAATTTTATCCATTCTACTGTCGATTACTGATGTGATCGACGTGTAAATCTTCCTCCACTGAAATGGACGTCACATCCCGGCAAAATGTCTGACGATAATGGACAGAACGTTAAGGAATATTCCAGGTGGCTCGTACACTGTACCAGAATCCTCTAAAATATTTCCTGTGGAGAATCTCTTGCCGACAACTTCTCTCGTAATGTGTCTCGGTTGTTCCAACACGAATCATTCATCCACAATGCTTCCACGTCCGGCCTACCTGACGAAGCTTCGTTGCACTGAACGCCGCTTGTTCCAACACGTACAATTCGTGGTCAACGAATCAGTTCCACTGCGCACGTAGACTCGTCCTACGACATCATGATGAACCTATAAATGACAGCGACAAAAGAATTTCGTAACGATGTTACGAAGACAATAATGTTGCCGACATGTAGCAATCATGATTACGTTTCGGTGCGTTCAATCATACATACATACTCGTCCTCCTGTTTGGTGAGTTAAGGCAAATTATGACTATCATTTAACGCTGTGCACAAGGAATGGAGATAGTTCGAAAATGATGGCAATTATGTGTTCAACATACCGCTTACATGTATACGTCCACAGTACGTTACAGAATCCTACAGGCAAATATAACGTGAATCCGTCATACGAGAAGAACTATCATTTACGCTGGGTCAATCAGAGACAAACGGTTACCGCACAATGAAGAGTATGAAATGAACAACAACGTCCTTGATCCTGGCACGTTCTTACGCAAAAATGATTCAGTCCGCCAAGGAACGGTCTGTCTTCCAATCCCAGCACCAACATCTGCGGCAGCACACAATGTGTTATTGTTAAGCATTACAGGCCTGCGCACAGGTTTTATTGATTCAACTGGTAATCATCATTCCCATAGGCCTATATGTTGGGACAATACAATGTGTTCAAACAGATGAAATTCAATGTACCGGAAAAGCCATTCGTTGATTGGACATTCTGGTATATGCTGGTGGTAGTGACGACCCGCACACTGCAATCGCCATCAGAGAGAGGGCGATTCATGGAGATACGACAATAATTTGTTGGATGATGCAAAAACTGGCCAACTTTCATAAATTCTTTCTCATTAAATGAACTGCAGCTTACAACCACACGACATGCAGCGAACCACAGAACAAACGAGGAATATTTCGGAGGACCACATGCTCCTGCTCCCCTCCACCACGTCCAGTCCCGTACGGACCACTCTTCCACCAACATTAAACCTAGCGTACATCGGCCTTGCGACTGGAAACAACTACCGGCAATGGCGTTTCCGGCAATGGTTGGCGACTATACCTGGGACCAGCAGCAACTGATCAGATGCTCAAACAGGCCGATGAAGGCCCTACGCGCACCGGCAACGCTATTGCCGACCGTTGCCGCTAGTTTCAGCCAGTTGCTCATGTTCTACTCGTTGCCAAGGGTTGTTTCTAGTCGTCTTCAGTCGTTACAGATGTGCCTGCGATGATGAGGATCCGACCAACGGCTAAGGCAAAATACAGTATAGCACTTTAAAGGTTTTCTGTTATGCCCACTGGCGGCCAAGCCAGGAATCAGATCGGACCGAAACCTGGTGGTTGAAGTGATCTGACCGAGTGTCAATGGCCCAGCCATGCCGGCAGCTTCAAAACATGCACTGCTAAAGCGGCGAATCCAGTGTCGCGATTTGGGTTTGAGACGGGGTTGCGGTCCCTTCGTTTTCCAATGGTTCCCAAGGTTGCTGCATGACATAAGAGGAAATTACCTACTATTTTCTTGAAAAATCTCAAAAAAATATCAACATTCTGATTAAGCAGAAACTTCACACACTTAGAAAGTGCTATTCTTTCATCGGCGATGGAAAAACTCCTAAAATACATGTAGCGAAAGAAAAAAATGACTTTTTATAGGTTTGTTTGAAATGGCAGGAGGATAAAAAATTGCAGTTCCTCATTCTGAAAACCGCATCAAATTTCCTCAATTTTTAAAAATTTTATGCAAGGTAATCATGGTAATCGTTGGCGATGCAATGTGCAGTCATTGACAAATGTTTTAAACAAGTTTGTCAATGACTGCACATTGCACTAAGCTGAGTACGGTAGCTACATTGTTCAACTAAGCTGCCTCCTACCATTATGTCATTCTGAGAATCACAGGTCATTTACGGTCGTAAACCTCCCCTCGGAAACAAGTGCGAGGAGGGGGTGGTTGTGAAGACCCTGGGTGCGAGGAGGACCATAGGCAAATGCGCAAAATGTTCCACGTTCAGATGGATATTACAATCTCTTATTGTATAACAATGGCATGGAGTCAAAATTATGATATGCCATACTTTAGTACTTAATCACGAGTTTGGCATAAAATCATTTCGACTTCCACCAAACTTTTTAAAGCCTGCTGCGCGGTTTATACATGGAATGATGTTGTTCGTCCGACGAGAGTTTGTCGCACTGTAGGGATCCAGGAAAGAATTTCTTTCTGAAAACAAACTTTGTCAAAATTCTTTTGAAAATCCGAAAAATCCAAAACTTTACCACCTACATTAATCGCCGAGTTGACTACTGAAATCAGAGAAAAGGTTCTCACCCTCTCTTTCAGTCGGGGATAATGTCTCTTAAAAAACCTAAGCATAAAATGTCAAAAACTCTTGCAAATTGCAAAAAGTCCCAATTGAAATGAAAATTAATTACAATAGCAATATTAAATGGAAAAGATCAATGAAGGTTTACATGTATATAATAAATAAATTGCTCGTTTATCGTTTATCTCCGTTCTTCCTCTCATATCAGAAAATCAACTGAAGAATATCATTCAGCTGGAAAAATGAGAGATACCGATAATAAAAGTAAAGGTGCAATAATACATGTATTTCAGGATAATATTTACATTATGCAAAATTGTAAAGCGTCGGAATTAATGGGAACTTCTAAACTACAGCAGTGGATAATACAAACTGAAAACTTCCTGGAGCGCAGTCAGCACTCTGTCGTAGAGGGACCGAATATAGAAATCCGAAGACCGTATTGGTTTTCATCGTATTCTTTCGATTATGGTTGAAAAGCAACACGATATTGTTGGACTATACATAAACTTTTAGATCACCTGGTTTCAAGTCTCTGCCACCTTCGCCCAGTTCGACTGGAACTCTTGGGCCGAGTAAGAGTAGATTTTCATGACATCATATTTGAAGTACGCATGTCGAGTAGGAGTTCCGCCCTAACTGCAAATCGAGTTCCTCGAGTTGTTGAAAGATGGCGTCTGCTAGTCATGTCAGTACCAAATGATGTTGCTCACTTGGAGGCCCCGGTCGAAATCGTGGTGAACACAATGGAGACGACAACCACCCAATGTTTTGTACAAAAGATGATAAACATTCATGTACTAAACAGTTCTAAATTAGGTTTGTTGGCCAAAAGAACAGATTTTCTTACATATTTTCCAGCGAATTCGGCGATTTTTTGCTGCTGGTCGCCATGTTGTCACGTGACTGGGTGTCGAGTTCGGCACTCATTCCATCGAGGGTTCAACCCGAGCAACGAATTAGGTCAAATATGACGTCAAAAGCGTAGTTACCCGACGATATGGAGTTCGGGTGCGACTCGACAGGACTGAGTTGAACCTCGGGTTCCAGTCGAACTCTGCCCTTGACGCAATGTTCCCGGAACGCAGCTGCGTGCGGCCACCTTGCGGAGCATTTAAGAACCTCGAGCGGAACGCCACGTCATTGGTTTTTCTGTATAGGGAGATCAGGGGCCACATTTATGAACCCTTAATTCGCAACTTTGCGTTCACGCAAATCTATTGTTTGGCGGCACATACCCTATTGTTCACTGACTGCCTTACAATAGATTTGCGTGAACGCAAAGTTGCGAAGGGTTCATAAATATGGCCCCGGCCCAGGAACCATATTGTTCTTGGTCATGGTGTCTGTGTGTGTGTCCGTCTGTCACGCCTTCATATCTCATCTCCTTGAACAGCTACCTTTGGAAACAAATCCTACCCCTAGGTTTGTCAACCTGGGCAATCCAATGAGCTAATCATTTTCTCAGATGCCTCCATCATGATGTAATCAACATATCAGACTTGATTGTCGGTCACACTTTTATCTGATGGCGTAAGTCGGCTCCTTTAACACCTGAGCAATAGAAACAAGTTCTACCCTTAGGTTTTTATACCCTAGGAATCGAATGAGCTAATTACTTTTGCTCTGAGATGTTGGGGTCATGGTGATATCGATATCACAAATTTGATATTTTGAGATAACTTGCCACATTGTCAACTGATCAACATGAAACAAGACTCAGCCTCACGTGTCCGGGTGATTGAACGGCTTCGATTGCAAAACCTTTCGACATTATTTACAGTTACTGTAGTACGAAATGTCGCGGAAATATCAGTTACAATTGATAAACTATGCTCCTAACAGCATGAACAGTGCCTGAGAAATATTGCACGTGATTTCATGACAGGGATCTGACAGCAAGTAGGCCTCCGAGGCCGGTGGAGGTCGGTCCGTTTTTACACGAAAGAAGAACTGGCCTGCTGACCTACCTCCACCGTCCCGAGACTCACGCGGCGAACTGGCCCGAGGAAAGTGGATCCCAGTTGTTTCGCTTTTACATGGAGAAAAATAACCGAAGCTTCCTCGATCCGGAACGCACCAGCAACGTGTAAAAAGACCTACTCAACAACACAGATGGCGCATTCAGTTAAATTTAGCAGGCCTCACACGAGGGCGGTTCCGACGGCGGTTCGGCACGGTTCAAAACCGTCCTGAACCTTAATGACACCGTCTAGACACCGTGAGGGTGTTCGCCATTGACCGCCACCTCGGTTTTGGAACCGCAGGATTTTCAAAGTGTTTTGAAATTTTNGTCAACTGATCAACATGAAACAAGACTCAGCCTCACGTGTCCGGGTGATTGAACGGCTTCGATTGCAAAACCTTTCGACATTATTTACAGTTACTGTAGTACGAAATGTCGCGGAAATATCAGTTACAATTGATAAACTATGCTCCTAACAGCATGAACAGTGCCTGAGAAATATTGCACGTGATTTCATGACAGGGATCTGACAGCAAGTAGGCCTCCGAGGCCGGTGGAGGTCGGTCCGTTTTTACACGAAAGAAGAACTGGCCTGCTGACCTACCTCCACCGTCCCGAGACTCACCCGGCGAACTGGCCCGAGGAAAGTGGATTCCATTTGTTTCGCTTTTACATGGAGAAAAATAACCGAAGCCTCCTCGATCCAGTCTCGATCCGGAACGCACCAGCAACGTGTAAAAAGACCTAAACAACAACACAGATGGCGCATTCAGTTAAATTTAGCAGGCCTCACACGAGGGCGGTTCAGCACGGTTCAAAACCGTCCTGAACCTTAATGACACCGTCTAGACACCGTGAGGGTGTTCGCCATTGACCGCCACCTCGGTTTTGGAACCGCAGGATTTTCAAAGTGTTTTGAAATTTTCACGGCGGTTCTCAAAACCGAGTTGCTGCCGCGTTGCTACCTTGTTAATGTCACCTTGCACAACCTTTCAGAACCGCTGAAAAAAATGGTTACCGTGTTATTGCCCCCCCCCCACCACCACCATCTTGTGGCCACCTCGCAATATCCCCTAGACCGCATATGAACCATACATGTAGGCCTACATGACCGTGTTAACACCGTAGGCCTAAATCACCCTTCTGACACCACGTTTGACCGCAGTTGTACCGCATGTCTACCTTGATGACAACCGCACAACCACCTTATCCACACCGTGTTTTCACCGAGGCCTACTTGTACCAAATCAAACCGCCGTAGTTTAGGGCGATTCAGCACGGTTTTGAACCGTGTTCAACCGCCTTCAGATCCGTCCCATGTGAGGCCTGCTTTTTATGGCCCTGTCACACTTTTGCGTATACATGTATCAAGTCCTTAAGCCCCTGTCACACTGTGGCGACTTAGGCGGACGAATCCCCGCGAACAAGAATGAAATGGTCCATGGACCATGGACATGCCTCTCTCTGTCATTACACTATTATGTCCAAAGGGGCGAGCACATGGTCCATGGACCATTTCATTCTAGTTCGCGGGGATTCGACCGCCGTGACAGGGGCTTTATGAGTTCCTTTCAAATTTTTCAATACGCAGCCGTACCATGCGTACGCTGCGTATTTATAACTTATGACCAGCGTAGCAGCGTAGTTTTTGTGCATGCCCAAAACTTTCCGGCGAATTGGACCGTACTGTGCGTACGCATGCGTAATAAAACTTACACAAAACGACTGAGATGCATGAGGTGCGTATTGTGCGTACGACTGCGTATGAAAAAAATGTCAATGGACAACTCATAAGGTTTTAGGATACCGTGCGTATCCCTAATTCCTTATGAGTTGCGCATTGACATTTTTTTCATACGCACAATACGCACCTCATACGCATCTCAATCATATCAATCGGTTTGTGTAAATTTTATGTACGCAGGCATGCGCACAGTACGGCCCAGTCCGCTGGAAAGTTTTGGGCATGCACAAAAACTACGCTGCTACACTGTTACGCAGTTCATAAAGGCCTGTAGGGTCCACATGTGCGTTTTACGCTGCGTTTTGTTGCTTCGCCCATTGTTTGGAAGCAGAGCGGCGGAAAATAACAAACGATTTAACGCATCACGCAGCGTAAAACGCACATGTGGACACAAGCCCTAAGTTATAAATACGCAGCGTGAAAATTTTAATAAACAACTCATAAGGACTTTACCTACGCAAAAGTGTGACTTGGCCATAAAACCAGAATCGACCTCCACCTCATAGTGCACATTCGAATATCGTAATGACTTTAGTGTATTCAGGCGCGGATCCAAGGGGAGGGGCGCACCCGCCGCACGCCCCCCCCCCTTTCGGCCAAAAACTCTTTAAAATCGACCGTGAAATTCTGAAATTTGGAGCAAATCATTGAAATTCACCGCAGATTTCAATGTTTCTAGCACAGTGCGCCCCCTCTTTCCCGAAATCCTGGATCCGTCCCTGGTATTGTTCCTATACTTCTTTACAAATTGTGGAACAGTAGGCTACATTCTATTCTATAGGTCATATTTATCTGCTGACTTGACTAACTCATCGTCTTGTGGCAGGTAAGGAAGAGAGAGTTTGCCGTTTTTTGTCCTGCCAACAAACCCCACATCCAATAAGCCTCAGGAATTCTCGTCTGAACTGAGTTCCTGTGATGCAATACAAAATGAAATTAATGCAGTGGTTAATGAGGACAAGATGATCGAATAGTGGCTTTGTTATATTAAACGCAAAAGAACCCCATCCTGGGAAAATCATATTAGTTAATTGTATAATCGCGTTACTACATGCCTGTGGAAGTAATAGCAGCACAAAGGTGAAACTTACTACCAGCAACATCCGGGTCATACCGCTCATTTTTGAATCATGCCGGCTGTCTTGGAGCCTTCTCTGCTTCGAAATACCCTGTCTAGCCTTGTAGATAATGGCGACGTTACAAAACATTATTCCTGTGAATGGTAAGGCAGCAGAAAACAAGGGTAAAATTATTATCAATTCAAAATTAAATAGATACTAGTATTCAAAATATACCGTACTATAAGACCCACATATACCCAACATTGGCGCAGAGATACCAAATGCGAGCAGCGAAACTAACAGCAATGTAACCAATGTCCATTTCTTGTTACATATTGTTTTTGCTTTCAGAGGAAAAACCACACAAATACATCTTTCAAGTGAAATTAACAGTACGTTCCAGTGGGAAAAATATAGAGTAAACCTGTTTCCGAAATGCATCCAGTGGCAATATGAAGTGTAGTCAAAATGTACGCCATAAAAACGTACACCATGAAAATTAAGGACAGAAAACAAATGACGATTGAAAATGAAAACTGTATCAAAGAGGCTGAGGCTGACGAGGAGGATACGTGTGGATATGTTACCAACCTTTCCGACTGTAAGCACAATTACTGTCATGATATTCATTATTGTACCTAAAATCAAAACAGCGGGCTGCACATACTTTATGAATAACGCCCCTAAGTGCTGCGCTAACCACAACGCGTACTCTGCCCATTCAGGCCGTGACCAATAGTTTTTACCGTCATCTAAAATGTCTGTATTACGAGTGACTTCAAATAAAGACATCATTTCTTTTAAATGAATTTTCAAGCGTACGAATGTATTCCGGTAGTTTGAAATTTTAATTCAGACTTATCAAGAATCAGTTTGAGGGAAAACTGACGAATGGAAATGGTCCAAAACCCGTGAAAAGGAGACAACATTTTTATATCTCGTTTGAAAGATCCATTTGAACTCTTTTAAATTACCGGTGAAGCGGGTTCCAAATATGAAATGATGTCATCCGTTGTAACT
This sequence comes from Notospermus geniculatus, assembly GCA_002633025.1. Lineage (NCBI taxonomy): Eukaryota > Metazoa > Nemertea > Pilidiophora > Heteronemertea > Lineidae > Notospermus > Notospermus geniculatus. Next base: position 62,049 of record NMRB01002204.1, on the reverse strand, counting down.
TTGACATACTGGTCGAAGTCAGAACACGTCCACGGAGCGTTACCTTCTCTTCCTACTTTCAATTTGTGAAGTGGAACTTCTCAGCTAAAAAAGACACCGTTGCTAATCATTTATACACGAAAACTCTAGTGTGGTTACACTATCGGTACATAAATTCCCCGTGCTTACCCCGGGGATTTTGCGGTTACACCTATAAATCGCCGAGTCTAAATAGACCCGTGTCTGAAATTCCCGTGCTTATTAGCCCCAGCGAGCACGAAGGGGCTACGCCGGGGCTATTTTAGACACGGGTATTTTATGTAGTCCTACTGTAACCGCGAAATCCCTGTGTCTACCTCTATTCCGAGCACCCCGGCAGAGGGCGATGCAAATCGATGAGTCATGCGCATTTCACGCCTCCAGTAGCCACTTGATGACGGAGAGTTGCCTACATGCAGTGCCCCTATCACCGAGTTACTGAACTTATCATCAATCGCATTTTAAGTAGTGTAACCGCTCGCCGTGTGAACGGCGTGTTTTTTCTGGTTCGGAAAAGGTATAACCAGGGCTTATGTCCTTCCTTACAAACCTGAGAACATCCTAGTCGGTTCAACCCTGTTTGAAGAATCAATTCCAGGCAAGATATGTTTCGCTGTGCCTTCTTTACGTTCCACAGGAGAAATAGCGAAATGGCTTGAAACTGCATCTTAGGTCATTAAATACAACAACTGAAATTCAGACCTTGTAAACCGACGCGAGCTGTGTTTGAAATGGAAGAATCTCTGCATTTTCCTAACTTATGGCAACAAAATTTAGTTTTACATTTTGTTTTGCCCTTTGTGTAAGCTATCATTAGTCATGTTACCTCGGATGTCACATTATCCTGTAATGGGATGCGGTAAAATCGTATCACTAAACTCGTATCGATGGCTAAGACATCGCAACTATTGGGCACTATAGGTGCTCTTTATTTTCACGCTTATTCGTTTCCAGATACTCTTCTCTGGCATCGCGAAACCGTTTTCCAGGAAACCTCGTCAGAACCAGTAGATATAATAACAGAGGTCGTCCTCCAAACATTTGGCAAATTTTTCATTAGTTCATGAGTTGCACTTGTTGTTTTTTTATTTCCGCCACCTGTTGGCCAAGCCAAGAATCGAATTGGACCGAAACTTGGTGTCATAGGTCACCTGACCTAGGGGCATACATGTACAAAGTTTCAGGTCAGTAGTCCCTTTAAGCCGCTCTCACACGTGCGACATTTTGCGTGCGATTGTGTTTTTACGTTACGCAATCAGTCGCTGAACATCGCAGATTTGTCGCAGAAGTATCGCAGAATTGTCGTAAACTGAACGATAATCAGCGTTTTTGTTGCGTTCACTTGCGGTTGTTTGCGACAATCTGCGACAGTAGCTGCGACAATCCCGCGCCAATTTTCTAATTTTTAAACCCTGGCCAGCGCTTTATATAGGGACGCTGAACTATTGCAAATGTCTGCAACAGTTTGCGACAATATTGTCGCAGCTTATCGCACTTTATCGCAAATTATCCCCAATAAACGTGAGATATACGATAAGAAGGCGACAGTCTGCGATTATTTGCGACAATTCCGCGACAAAAAAATTATACCTGCAGCCCGTTTGTCGTACCTATTCGCAATATTTGCGACAAGTTGCGGTTGTAACTGCGACAGTGTTTGCGGTAAGTGTGCGACAAGTCGATACCGATAATTTGGGGTTATAAGCAATATTTTGCGACAATGTGCGATATTTTGCGACAAATCTGCGGTTGCTTTGCGATAAGTATGCGACAAGGTTTAATTTTTTGAACATTTCCAAAATTTCACGTTTATACGCGGCATTCTGCAATATTATCACAAGGTCTGCGATAGTTTGCGTTAATTGGCGACAGTACACCTGCGATTGGCTATCGCAATTAAACACAGGCCAACTGTCGCACGTGTGAGGGAAGCTTTAGTTACGAAACGTGCCCTGCTAACGGACGACGACGGACGCTGCACCATCGTAAAAGCTCACCCCAGGTGAGCTAACGGTAGTGTATCCCCAACTTGGAGCGTACAGGAATGAACAGAACAGGCATGACATAAAAAGTTGCACATGAACCATGTGATGGGCTATGCACAAATACTATTCATGTTCCCTGCAACTGCAGGTAGTCTGTGATGTCATCAAAACTACACATAGAATGGTGACATCACAGAATTCGTCCAAGTGGGAAAATTTAAATGACACAGTTTTTTATTTCTGCAATTGCGCCCCCTGCTGGACAACTAAAATTCTGAACAATTAACCCTCACGGGAGGTGAAGAAAAAATTAAGCTACAAATCGTATCAATTTGTGACCCGTGACAGCAAAATGAGTCAGAATGCGCTGGAAAGAAGACCCAAGTTGACACCAGAGACAACAATTGCAGAAATCGACAAAGTCAAATTTCACAATGGGCAGACAATCCTGAAATCAACAAACCGCTGGTGTCACCTTGGACATGTTGGGTCTTCTTCTGCGTGCATTCCGACTGATTTTGCTGTCACGGGTCACATTTCAGTTTGATATGCCCGGTTGATATGTTGCTTCTGGGCTAAGTTATTGGGGTTTCCTACATTGTACTTCACAGAAAATGCCCCTGGAGGGTACAATGTAGGTCAATTCGCAAACATTTGGGGTTCTGTTTTGAGCCATTCCAGGGCCTACCACTCAAGCGAGTTGCACATGCTGAGAATCTCAGGTCATTTACCTGGGCCTAACTGTTGCGAAATGTGCTGGTTTAGACAGACAGGAGCCAGTTAGTCATGTAAGTATAGATATGAAGAGCTCAGCTAACCTTTGGTTGTAAAAAATGTTGTAAAAATGAGGACTTGAAGATAAATTATCAAATATATCCTACACCTTTATTCATACATGTATAATCGTAAAGGGATAGATGTAAACTTTGATCACCTCACAAAGAAATAAAGTGAAAATAAGAATGATTCTTGCCTACTATACATAGCACCATTGTATGAGACCTGAAAATAACACTGACCAGATAATTGAATTTGAATTGAAGACCGCCCTTGGAAATTGGGATACCAGAGAGAATTCACTGATAGCAAAATAATTAGCTGTCCAGTGCAAAGAAATGTTAGTAGTATTTAATGAAATGGTCCATGGACCATGTGCTCACCCGTTTGGACATAATAGTGTACTGTAATGACAGAGAGAGGCAGTATATGAGCAATCTGGGTAAGTCATTCCCAAGTTGTAGGACTTCAATGATTTTCAGTTTATGCCACCTGGCGGCCATATTGGATGTCCAATTGGGCCAAAACTTCACATGCACATAAAGGTCATCTAGAGGGAGCCACATAGCACATTTGAGTGCTCTGGGTCAAGTCGTTCCTGAGTTATAGCACATTTGATGATTTTCGGGTTACGCCACCTAGCGGCCATATTGGAAGCTTAATCAGGNTTCCTGAGTTATAGCACAATTGATGATTTTCGGGTTACGCCACCTGGCGGCCATATTGGAACCTCAATCAGGCCGAAATTTGACGCGCTTGTAAAGGTCATCTAGAAGGAGGTACATATCAAATTTGATCGCTCTGGGTCAAGTCGTTCCTGAGTTATAGCACTTTGATGATTTTCGGGTTACGCCACCTGGCGGCCATATTGGAAGGTTAATCAGGCCGAAATTTGTCGTGCTGGTAAAGGTCATCTAGAGGGAGCTAAATATCAAGTTTGAGCACTCTGGGTCAAACCGTTCCTGAGTTATAGCACTTGGAAGATTTTCAGGTTACGCCACCTGGCGGCCATATTGGATGTCCGATCGGGCCAAAACTCGGTAATTTTGAAGGTACCCCTCTAATACATGTTTATGCAAGATATGAAGATGCTCGGTGAAATAATGAAGAACTGTGGCAGGTTCGTTACTTTTGCCGAACTTTGACCTCTGTGACCTTGAAAAGTCAAATCAAAAACCCGTTATATATGTTATGTATCCTAATATGATACACCTATGATAAAAATTTGGAGATGATCAAGTCATTAGTTCAGGAGTTATTGCACTTTTTGAGTTTTTGGTTTTGGCCACCTGGAGGCCAAGCCAAGAATCGAATCGGACCGAAACTTGGTGTCATAGGTCATCTGACCTAGGGGTATATATGTACGAAGTTTCAGATCAATAGCCCCAGCAATTACAAAACATGCCCTGCTAATGGACGACGGACGACGGACGACGACGACGGACGCTGCACCATTGTAAGAGCTCACAGGTGAGCTAAAAAGGCAGCAAAGATGGAGGGTTAATGGACGAGGTTCAATAGACAGCAGGATCAGAGGTTAATGATCAACTGGCCATTAAGTAGGTCACTAGGTCATGGAAGTACATGTAGGTCAGTTCGAACCTACACTTCATTAGCTTTAGTTTGATACCAAGCATGACTACCTTGGCTCAACTGGTCTTTGAGTAGGTCACTAGGTCATGGAAATAGGTCAGTTCAAACCTTGACTTTATAAGCTTTAGTCTGATACCAAAGATGACTACCATCGCGCTGAACTGGTCAAGTAGGTCACTTGGTCATGGAAGTAGGTCAGTTCAAACCTACACTAATAAGATTTAGTTTGATACCAGAATTGGCAACGTTAGTGATAATGGTCTTTCAGTCGCTTTATTAGGTCATGGAAAGAGGTCATTCAAACCTACACCATGTTCCTTGTCTTGTTATTGATACTCACTGCCAAAGATATTTTGTTATTACCCGGTATTCAATTCTTATCAATGAATCCTGCAGAAAGATGTTCCACACCAACCTCCTACCACCTGAAGTTGGAAAAAAGTGACTTGAAAAACCTGAAAAAGCACATTTCCTGCTCACAATTTCGACAGCGTGGAAGAGACTCTTGTCGAACGGACAACCATTTTCCTGGATCAAGTAGTAATTTTTGTTCAATTCCCTGAACAAACTTTCCGATATTACAACACATGAGACAATGGGAAACTTCAGATCCCTAGCTAGGCTTTTTAGAGGGGCGCAGTGCCCCGCCTTCTTTATAAAGTCCCTAGCTAGACTTTCTTAGAGGGGCACAGCACCCCGCCCTCTTTATAAAGTCACAAAATGCTCCCTGCCTTCATTTTGGAATAAGTCAATTTTACCCAAACTGTACACAGTGCCGAATTTCTACGCAATATCGACACTGCCATCGAACGGCATCCGCCATTTTGATTTTTACGGCCGCGGATGGATATGTGATCAGGCCTCGCATATCACAAGCGTGATACTCCGCGAAAATCAGAACCTTGCGCTTAAACAACTACATTCACGCCTAAACTTCTCCCTGCAATCGATGTGTCACAATTTCGAAGTGAATAGTAATAAATATATATTTCCCTTGACTTTATAAGTGGAATAAGTGTATAACATCTGAGGGATGTTTGGTCACGTGGGTAAACAAAACGCACGCGGCCATGGACTACTTTGGTCTCAAAATAACTGTCGAAAAACCTCGAGATATCTTGGCCACAAAATGATTATGCTTCACAAATATTTTTATTGTGTCTTGCATCTAAGCCTCATTTTGACCTAAGCAGGCCTGTATAATATTATTTATGCCTTCCGTGGGCATATAACCGTGCACTAGATCTACTGCGCATGGCGACGCTTGCTTGAGTGAACGGTCGACCGCTTCACAATGGTAAGGAATCCTTACACATATTACTGCGCTGCACTTCTTTTCAACATGGCGATAGCTGATCGATACTAGAGGGTGTTATTTGGAACGCCCTCTAGTGTCAAGAATGAATTTTACCCTGCCCTCATTTTGAACTATGTCAAATGCACCCTGCCCATTTCTTGAAGTAGGCCTAGAGATTATGCAATCTACCATTATTGTGCATTTGGATAGGACAAACATTGTAGATTGGTTGATCTGATAGCTACACTTGAACCAAGGCTCATGAGATTTTTTTCAAGTGTCGTATTGAATTTCTGTTGGGACGTGGAGGTCTACACTCTAAATGTGCCCTCTTTCAACTTCTGCTTTGGAGTGAGTGCCCTTTTCAATCTCAAAGGTGCCCCTCTTTCAGAAAAGTGCTCTGCCCTTCGTAAATTCTAGCTAGGGGTCTGAACTTGACTGCCATTAGAGGCCACCACCAGTTAGCAGTCCCAGAGTGTCAGATATTTTGACATCAAAGAGAAGAAGTGTACAGTGTTATGACACCCTTTAGGCCATTTGAACCACCTGGGTCTCTGGTTTTTGGAATCGGGTCTTGTGGTGATGTTAACTGTGCAAGTCGCCGAAAAATTGACACTGACTTTATCATTGGACCCAAAAACTGAGGTTTGTACAGGAGTATTGGACCCGATGTACAGCTAACTTTTGAATGGTTGGATTTACACCCCATCGATGTATTACCTACAGATAGAAGCAGACAAGCATGTTCTTAATTGTTTTCAGTAGTTATGTAATAAGAAATGACTTCTTTTATGTAAATTAACCTAAATTGGTCAAAATACATTAAAAACGCCATTTCCAATTACGTACATGTATCTAAAAACTACAAAAAAACATGCTTATTTTGTTACAAGGCACCAGGCTTTTATCTGTTGGTAATATATTTATGGGGTGTAAATCCAACTGTTCAAAAGTTAGCTGACATCGGGTCCCATTCTCCTGTACAAACGTCCGTTCTTGGTGCAATGATAAACGTCAGTGTCAGCAACTTCTGAACTTCAAAGCACAATTTAATACATCACCACAAGGACCAGTTTCAGAAACTACAGATCCAAACGGTTCGAGTGAGACCAATTTCAGCTTCTTATACCTCTCTGAGGAGTGGTCCAAAATTTTGGGGCTCTAATCCCAGATTAACAAACAAACAATTGAATGATACATAATGATATGAAACGTTAGACTTTACAGAACCTCAGAAACTGTGTATAGGCCTGTGCTATGCACATAATGATACACGACACCACAGCGTGGAGAGTGCACTTGTGGACGCAGGAAGACAGCCAGGCCTGGACTCCGTTTCCATCCCCCATTGCTCAACGAACTCACGAATCTGATTACCAGCACCCGATCTGCAGCATCCTTGGACTCCCAAAACGTTTCCTGCCAGTCGCCTAGACTTCGATCAACCGTCAAATCCGTTGCTTCTTTCACCTGTCACCATCACCGCACTCTCGCCTGCCCACCATGCCGTTACATGTGTTCTACTTCTACATCTCACCAAACGGTGGCAGCACCATCCAGACTCCAAAACTAACATCAATGCTAAAGTAAGATTCCAGTGAGTTGAGAGCGGTCAAGAACCCACAGCCATATCATTTACATCCCATTCCCTAGTTCTCAAGTGTAGGTCAGCACATCTCATTGCCAGAGCAGGCCTGCACTGATTAGCACCACATGTGGTTTCTTTTGATATGCCGCTCTCAACTCGCTGGAATCTGACTTTAGAAGGAAAACTACAGCAGCACATCATCCATAATGACATGAGGCCATGGCCTGTCTGTGACGTCAAATTGGTGACATTCTGGGACCGCAATCTGGTGGTGCTTCTGACAGCAGTAAAGTCTCCCACTGAAACAACCTCCTATAATATCCCATGTGCTAGGAATATCCCTCGAGTCCCGTTTTAATAAAAAGCCTTTTTAACTGTGAATAAACAGATTCTTCATCACCGCTGTTTTCTATGGTCACATCATGAGGATAGTCATCCAAACCACACTCAGACTCTGCATCATCTACACCTGAAAATGAAAGCATACATGTACATACTGCTCTTGAAAAAGCATACAATACAAGTGGCCAAGGGCCTGCGATCTCATTCACTACTTTGTTGAGTCTTGGAGGAATTCCTCCATGGTTGAGTGCATAAACATTTGCCCATTTGCAGGCAACCTATTGTTCACTCTCAGCCTGAGAAAGGATTTGCGAACCCTTCAATTTATTTAACCTTGATTTATCTGACCTTGATTCAGGTCAAGGTTGCTGACAGGTCACCCAGTAACCATGGTAACACTCTTTAACTTGAACATAATTTGTAATACTGGGTATCTGGTTTTGAACTTCATCTTTGTATTTTTGGAGTCTGAAAAATCATGGGGACATAATAATGCCAATTTTGGTGAAAACCCTTCAGGGAACAAACAGAACTTAAAATATGACTTCAGGTGCTACAATCATGACAATTGTATTACATTTGTATATAAATATTGCACGACAAGCCATGGAATAGTCAAAATTATTCAACGGTGAAAAAGATTATTTGACGAGGCGCAGCCGAGTGAAATAATCTTTTTCACCGTTGAATAATTTTGACTATTCCATGGCTTGTCGTGCAATATTTATTTTATCATACCTCAACTTCATTAAAATAGGGCCCTGGGTATTCCATGAAATATAGCCATGGAATAGTAAAAATTATCGCATGCACACGTGACGGTGAATGACGCGCCGTGATTGGTCGACGTTGCTTTGAGGTATGATAAAAAGGGTTATGAAGTCATACATGTACATGTAAGTATACCTGGAGTAAAGATCCACCCTCTCTTCTGTCTCATTTCTAGGCTGGCTACAACACGGACGGTGGTCACTTTCCCTCCAAAATTGTCCTTGAAATACTTCATATCTGATATTCTCCTTGCATCACTAATGATCCAAACTGGTCTTTCTTCACCTTCGGTGGCAAGACGGCAAAAGTAGGAAGGATCTTGATTTCGTTTTTCTTCTCCCCATTTTATCATGTCTTCCCTGAATCTTTCTTTGTATTCTGTTGCGTCAAGCAGCTTTTCAAAATCAAGGCCGTGTTCCTGTAGAGGGAGAAAAAAGTAGAAATGCCACATAAGATGAGGTCTTTATCATTTATATAACCAGCTAATTATCAAATATTTTCCAAGCAGAGTTCTCCACTAGCATGACTAGTGTAACAGAACAGGCATGGCGCCCGTTCTAAAACGCAGGATTGATCTCAGCGCCCGGTCTAAAAATCTGCCACCCAGTCAAAAAATACTGCCGCCCGGTCAAAATTATTCACTTTAAATAACACTGAGGTTTTGCAAGCACCGACAGTAGATTTGCGTTCCTAAATGCTGGGGAATCGCATTTCAAGGCTTCTAGATTTCGAATTTTTCTGGATGAGGCCCCCAGACCCCCGCTAGGGACGCGTGTGCGGCAGTGGCTTCCGATATCAGTAACCGTGTGACGTCACCAGCGCCCGGCCTGTTTCAAACCCTGTGGAGAACCCTGAAGTGGTCTGATGATGTACTGTACAGATACTCCAAATGTGATTTGTGAATTCATAAAATCCACCAATACCATGAACATACCTTGGCATAGCGTTTCTTTAGAGGACCTGATAAACGATGAATGGCACACTTGGTCGGACCAATGCTATAAAGGTAGGAAAACGAACAGAATTAACATGACAGTGATGATTATTTTCCATCTGACATCACTAAAGCTAAAACTTTTTGAGGTCACACTTCTGTGCAAAAAGTTAAATGAGAACTCAGTCCTCTCTGTCAGATGTAGACCATATGTTTATGAACATCCTTCAGTAAAACAGTATCTATTATAAAAGTGAAAAGAGGGATTTATTGGGGTGAAATATTAGACAATATTATATACGACATACCGGCACATGTACCGTTCATGTAACGGTATGTGTACATGTACCATAATAGTATTCATTCCTATGTCACAGTGACATTCATATAATGTTCATAACATACCAATCTGACAAGAGGTACTGGTAGGCCTACTACATTTCTATCTATTACCGTAGTATTGGTACATATGTCATTCATTTAGATGGATGGCAACCTTGTCCACCAGGCCCCTCCACAACAGTACCGTACTCCTGGTGACGAGGTTTACCACTTCTTGGTAATTTGGTACTTCCGGGTTAACAACCTAGATAGAGGCAGGGTTTACTGGAGTACGGTATAACCGGTAGATTTAGTAGCCCATTTTGTTGAAATAATATATTTTTATCCATGGCAGCAATATTCCATTGATTGTAAATAGCATTACAGAGCCAATCATTTTTATGTATTTCTGTCGCCATTTTATTTTAAAAGTAGCTTTTATCTCCTTTGGCTGCCAGCAGAAACCCTGTAGAGGTGAGGCTCACCAGAACAGACCCATCCATCTTATGGCACCAGTGCAGCACCACTAGGGCCTACAGGCTAGGCCTAGGCCTAGGCCTACATCAGCAGTGTTTCCGCCGCCAGAGGGGAGACGGGGGATATCACCTTTAAAAAAAAGTCAAAATTTGTATTTTTGACCAAGAAATCTGTCAAATTTTCTCTTTGTCCCTCCCTTTAAAAAATTCCTGGCAGAAACACTGAATTGCAGTGATTGGTGCCAAAAAAGCCGCGTCCTGAGCTGAGAGCGTGTGTGACGAGACCGACACGACACTGACAGGGTTGCAGCGACTCTGATCACTGCAGTATGTTTGTAGGCCTACCCACCACCAGTGTCTTCGCTACGACTCGACATCCCACCACGATGACTTGAGATCATTCATGCATTAGTGTAACAAGTGAAGAAAATACATCGATTTCACAACTCAAAAATACACAGCGCCCTAGCGGTATTATTCACTAGCCATTTCCGGTTGAACCTCGCCTCCAGGTAAAATTCCTAGGTTTTTAGCCTCACCACCAAGGAATTTTACCTGGAGGCGAGGTTCAACCGGAAATGGCTAGTGAATAAT
>NMRB01002204.1:29533-41934 GCA_002633025.1 Notospermus geniculatus | reverse complement strand
CCTGAAAGCGCATCAAAATGGCGCCGGTCCTTGCCAAAGCATACTCACAGATGGCGTATTCCAAGGATGTGGGGCAGAGCAAACTGACACAGTCACCTTTCCTTAGGCCTCTCTTGATCATTCCGGCAGCCAGTTGTTCTGTCTTGAACTTCATTTCTCCAAATGTAATTGTTTGTCGAGGTTTTCCCATCTCCCTGATGACAATTGCTTCTTTCTCGGGATGCTGGGTCCCCCGGATATCGAGGAGATCGACAGCTGTGTGCATGATCGGAAATGTTTCTCCAGCATTGTAATAGCTTTTGCTCAGGTTGCCGGCCATTTTCAGGTATGTCTGTGTCAAATCGTTCAGGTCGTTAATACATTAGTGTGTTATCAAGCGGAACGAACGTTTTTTTGTTGCCATTGCTGCCGCCATATAGGTTACTCTTATAAAAGGCCTATAGTTAGAAATAACATGCCTAATGCCCGCTGTACACGATCACATTTTTCATCAAATTTTCTGAATATGCTCAATATTATAAAAGGTCTACATGCGGGTTTACAATTGAAGCCCCAGTAGGCCCGCCGGAATCTGAATTTCCAAAAAATTGGATGAAAAATTTGATCGTGTACAGCGGGCATAAGCCTGCCTCCCCTGTGTCAGAGTAATGCCCGCTGTACACGATCAAATTTTTCATCCAATTTTCTGAATGTGCTCGATAAAGGCCTACATGCGGGTTTATACACTGAAGCCCCAATAGGCCCGGAATCTGAATTTCCAAAAAATTGGATGAAAATTTGACCGTGTATAGCAGGCATAAGCCTGCCTCCCCTGTGTCAGAGTTAGCCGGATGTCCAATACCATGTGTGTGCTCATACACACGGAATATTACGTCGAGTGTAATCGCCTCCTGGACGCGTCGATCCCGGAACCCGCCGATAGGCGGTAGTATAATAAAAATAGTGCCATGGCACTGTGCCCGCTTGGCTTGAAGCAGTATTATGTTATGTATCCTATTTACCCTTGATAGAAATTTGACGAAGATCCATCACTTTGTTAGGGAGAAATCAAACTTTATGTTTTGGGTTTTGGCCCCCTAGTGGCAAAGTCAAGAATCAGATTTTGCCGAAAATTCTTCTGAGTTGTTACAGCCTAGAGGTAGATACGTGACTATGTGTGAAGTTTCAAAGCAATAGGTCAAGCCATTACAAAAAGAGCCAATTTCGTAATTTCAGACAAACTTTGACCCCTGTGACCTTACAAAGTAGGTCAAATTTAAAAACTCATGTATTATCTTGTGTATCCTCATTAGATATACCCATGATGAAAATTTGACAAAGATCCATCTCTTGGTAAGGGAGAAATAGCACTTTTAGTGATTTTGGTTTTGGCCCCTTAGTGGCAAAGTCAAGAATCAGATTTCACCGAAATTCTGTCTGTAAGTTGCTATAACCTAGAGGTAAATGTGTACAAAGTTTCAACACAATAGTTTGAACCATTATCAAAATATAGCCCTTTGAAATTTTTCACAAAACGCCCCCTGGAGGCCAAAGTAGGAATCCTACCGCACTCAAAATCGAACTCGACCTAGATCTTAGGCCCATATATACACTCACCAAAGACCAAAAAGATTCCTCAAAAAATAAAGGGGCTAGAGCGCTAACAAACCAAAGTTTTCTTGGTACCGTCTACTTATATGCCAAATTTCGGTTCCATTGGACTTCAACATGGCTGCCAGGCGGCCATCTTGAAAAATTGACTTTGGCCATGGCTCAAGTATGGTATAGCGGGCCAAGTCGTGGGAAGTGCACTGAGCGTGTACATGTGTGTACACGGAATAAGCGGCAATGTATGGAGATGTGTCACTTCCCATGGCTTGGCCCGCTATACTATACTTGACCCGTCTTGGCCACCTGTGGCCCACCGTGGACCACATGCATTTCAGATTTGGCTGACCCAATTTCTAAAAAAAAATAATTTCTGACTGAAAACCTCCCTATTCTCTAAAGCCCTGTCACACTGTGGCGACTTAGACGGGCGAATCACCTGGAATGAAATGGTCCATGGTCCATGGACCATGTACATACTTCTCTCTGTCATTACACTATTGTGTCCAAAGCGGTGAGCACATGGTCCATGGACCATTTCATTCTAGTTCGCGGGGATTCGCCCGCCCAAAGCCTAGTTTATACTTCGACGCAAACCCTTCGGCGTCCGACGCACGACCAAATCTGGACGCCGACTTCGCGGAATTGATTCAGAGTCCAGCGTACTTTAGCGACGGCGACCTGTTATGGAATGATTGATGTAACTAGAACTGAGAATTCACTGAAAGTGAATTCATGACCACACCACCAAATTTAATTGGTTTGCCAGAAGCTGGTTTTTTTGTGTTGACGTATAAGATGGCGGTGTTGGAATGCTGCGTATGTGACGACGAACTGGCCTACACATCTACATACACGTCGTCATGACGTTGTGGACAACATGTACAGGCACAACGTGCTACGCTCGCGCACTGCAGGTATTAAACGGGGAATCCCCGATTCTATTTATAGACTACAGCGATCTTGAATTACTCAGCTGAAAAAGTTCATTATCTCAGCCAAAATTGAATGAAAGTGCACAGGAATCTTTTCATCGCGAGAGCACAATTAGACCTTTAGACTGTGCAAGTCAGATTTGATGTGGAAGTCCTAGTTTGAGCGAAAACGTGGAGGAAAGAAAAAGTGGTAGAGAAAAATATTTTCATCCTGCGAAAACAATACTGACCACACCACTGAGGGTGGTGTGGTCATAATTACAGCTTCGCGATCGGACGCCGGCCAAATCGCACGATGGGGTCGGCATCGAACGCAAGATAGGGTGGCTACACACCTTTAACGCGATTCGTTGACGCATGCGACAACGCCTTTGTTATTTTCCGCCGCACTGCACGCAAACAATTGCGTTGACGCATGCGTCGCCCAATCGCATGCGAATCGCGTTAGGTGTGTTCCTACCCATAGCGCGTCGGTCGCCGGCGATGGTCGTGCGTCGAAGTACATGTATAAATTGGGCTTTAGTCGCCACAGTGTGACACGGGCTTTACACTTGCACTGTAGATGATTATTACGGTGAGATTTATTAATTGTGAAAAAAACTGCAATAAGCACTGGTCATGCTGGTGGTGGTACCGTAAACCATTCTAGCGTCCAATGGAAATACCTAGTAAGTCACATTTTTGGAAAAAATGAGTTAAGGCCAGAGGTAAAACATCCCTTTCCCTTTTGTGGGCCCCAAAATGGTACTTAGAAAATTTCTAGGGGAAGACCAATAAACTGTGACCCTCCTGTATATATTCTTGATGATATAATGGGTGAATACATAATTATTTAGGATGGACGTGTTTTCGAAAAGGAGGTACGCCAAGATTCATTTGGTATACATGTGAATACATGTATAATTTTATTTGCCTATGAATATTTGAGTACAATATCTAACAGTTGATTGACTAATCCCTCAGCTCGTCCGCCATCGTCCATAGGCCTACTATTGTATGCAAGAACGACAACACGCATTTCATTCGTTTGTTCATTGTTGATCAGTGGTGTCCCCCCCCCCCCCAACGTAACCTACGGATTCACAAGGGCGTAGGCTGGTGTGAGCCTGGGGAGGTGCACATGTTTGTGAAAGCGGAACTACTCCTGCAGCTAGGGTAGGCATGAAGTTTCACAGTATGCTGAAGAGTAAGAAAGGTGTGCTCCGGAGGGGGGGTCTGGGGGGTCCTCCCCCAGAAAATGTTGGGATCTAGATGCACTGAGACTTGATTTCAGCGCTATTCTTAGCCAAAATTTACACGATTACAAGGTTGATTTTTTCTGTTTGCCCAGAGCGGAACTCTCTTACTGTTGTGGGGGGCGTGTTTTCCGCATTGCTTCTTGAATTTGTCCCACCGTATTTTTGCAGAATATTTTGTCTAATTATTTAACCATTATTAATTGTGCACCAAATAAATACAGTATAATATTTTACAAATTCTATGTTTATGCTTCAGAATCTCTATCTACGTACAGTACGTGTAGCTCCCACTGAGAATTGGTCATTGATTCCGTGCGGATGGGCATCCAGATCACGGGCAGAACTTTTGTTATGTTGTCAATGACGAAGGAAGTTGGTCGACTACTACATAGTCTGGACGCAAAACGAAAAAGTGGGAAATTTTGTATAACAGCAATTTTTTTGCATTTTTTTTATATCTCCAAATGACAGAGATTCAGAATCCGGCGGGTGCCACTCTGGCACCCCTGAGCGTTTTGAGAAAATCGCGTTTGAATTTTTGGAACTGACTTTATCATTGGACGTCAGCTGACGCAACGACTGAGCTTTGTACAGGAGAATGGAACCCGATGTACAGCTAACTTTTAAACGGTGGGATTTACACCCCATAAATGCATTACCAACAGATAGAAACATGGTGCCTCAGAAGCAGACAAGCATATGTAATAGCAAAATGGCTTTTTCATGTAAATTAACACAAAATTGGTGAAAATACATAAAAATGCCGTTTCCAATTACGTAACTACGTAAAAACTACCAAAAACTTGCCTATTTGGTTACGAGGCCCCAGGTTTCTATCTCTTGATAATACATTTATAGGGTGTAAATCCCACCGTTTAAAAGTTAGCTGCACATCGGGTTTCATTCTCCTGTACAAAGCTCAGTCGTTGCGTCAGCTGACGTCCAATGATAAAGTCAGTTCCAAAAATTCAAACGGAATTTTCTCAAAACGCTCAAGGGTGCCAGAGTGGCACCCGCCGGATTCTGAATCTCTGTCATTTGGAGATATAAAAAATGCAAAAATATTGCTGTTATACAAAAAGTGCCACTTCTCAGAAAATCAGGGTTTTGCGTCCGGACTAACATGTACACTCAATATTATTCAGTGGTATCGGCCTCCGCTCCGAAGCTGTCACCCTCAACCACTGAAACGCTTGGTGCCAAAGTCCGTTTCGGAACACTAGGGCCCATATTTTCAAAGCTGTTTTAACGCTAAAATGCATTTTAGTCCAGCACTTGCATGCTTATATGCATGCAAGTGCTGCACTAAAATGAATAGCGTTAAAACAGCTTTGAAAACATGGGCCTAGATGTCTACCAGTTGTTGACGAACGCGCTCGATCAACCAGCCAATGAGCGATCAGCCAATAATAAAATGTTTCAGGTTTTCCCCTAGTTGCGTGAAATACTGGTCGCTGATTGGTTGATGACAGTTTGCGCCATCTAGCGTTCAGAAACATGATTAGGCCCCATCTGTGCCAGTGGTTGAGAGCGTACAACTTGTATAAAGCTCGAGGCCACTGGGGACGAGTGTAGTCGACTACAGATGAGAATCACTTGCCACGAATGCAGGTCCTGCAGACTGATGATGACTTGACGCATCCCTATTCTACAGGTGATGTTAATTAGTACGGTAACTTTGTAGGGAATCATGAGGGTTCTTCGAGTTAGGAGATTGATTGATCTTCTGGCAGAATTTTTCCATTTTACTGTTCAACAGGGACGTCGATTCACAAAGCCTCCGTAACTTTGCAAATGTGCAAAAAGAAGTATAATGCAATAGAAGTTCCGCTAAAATTCATACGCATAGACTGTACAGATTGTCCAATAAGTATGGGACTTGACGCACCATCGGTAAACAGTTCTGTCATTAGACTTTCCCCTGTTTTGTTACTTGTGCAACTGCAGCCTCTCTAATCTTCTTCCGGTCTACTTTATCGGTACTTCCGGTGGGAAACGCTTCAAATAACAGGACATGATCAGGCCTGATACTTCCTCCTGTTGGTTCGACCGGAAAACTCTCCTCGCAGTATTTCCAGATGTCTTCAATGCTGAGGTTTACGTTCGATTTAGGAACGACGCACAGGCATATCTTCTCAAACATGATCTCGTGTGGCACGCCAACAGCTGCAGCATTAGCCACAAGGGGGTGACGTAGTATGACATTTTCAATGCTTCGCGGATAGATCTTCATCGTCGCTCTGGAGATGACGTCTTGTTGCCGCCCAAGAACTGTGACAAATCCATCTTCATTCATCATGGCCACGTCGCCTGTCCTGATCCAACCTAGTCGATCCTTTCGTTGCCTGGTTTGTTCTTCGTCCCCCCAGTATCCGCGAAATGTATGCTGATGCCTGATGCATAACTCTCCTGGGATATACACCGGGACGATCAAGCCCTCATCGTCAACGATCCTGAGCTCGCCATAGTAGACGCGCCCGGTGTAGGTCAGCCTTTTTTCCAGTGAATCAGACAAGTGACCTCCTATCGTGGCACCTACTTCAGTCGCACCATATCCTAAGATCATATTTGGTATGCGTTTCAGGACTTCCTCCATTAGCGGCCTCTGGACGTGTTCTCCCCCTGTAAAACAGAATTTGATCCGATTTGCATCCAGCTTTCCATCATCAACGGCTTGAATGAGGTCGCGTAACAGGTACGGAACAGCCGACAACACGGTACATTTTTCCTCTTCAACGAAATATTCTCTTCCAAATTGTTTCATCGTATTCACCACAACGTATACAATTGTGAGTCCAATACTAAAAATGCTGCCCGATGCCCCTCCAGCATACGCCATTGATAAATTAAGAACGTAACGGTCCGAATCATCGACATTTCCCCTTAAGAAAAAGGGTTGCGGATATTTTACTCCAAAATAATGTCTCGCCATTACCAGTTTAGGGAACCCCGTGGAACCGGAAGTAGCGTAACATCCCTGGACGTCATCCAATGATATCGTAGCCTGGCGTTTCCGAACCAAATCGAGGTCGCCATCTTGGATCTCACGAAACAACTCATTCCACGAGACCGTTCCTGGGTACGACGAAGAGGAGATCATGAAGATTGTCTCGAGATCAGGAAGGTCGTCTGCGTCTAGCTTTTGAGAACAATCGTGGCTGGCAAGGTTCGGAATGATATTACGCAGAATATCGTAGTTTGTATCATCATCACCGGGATAAGTGATCAACCAGCGAGAGTTGCTTTTCCTCAGCATGTATTTTACATCCTCTCCGGTGCTGACCTTGACCTGAAAACGCATCAAAATGGCGCCGGTCCTTGCCAAAGCATACTCACAGATGGCGTATTCCAAGGATGTGGGGCAGAGCAAACTGACACAGTCACCTTTCCTTAGGCCTCTCTTGATCATTCCGGCAGCCAGTTGTTCTGTCCTGAACTTCATTTCTCCAAATGTAATAGCATGTCGAGGTTTTCCCATCTCCCTGATGACAATTGCTTCTTTCCCGGGATGCTGGGTCCCCCGGATATCGAGGAGATCGACAGCTGTGTGCATGATCGGAAAAGATTCTCCAGCATTGTAATAGCTTTTGCTCAGCTTGCCGGCCATTTTGAGGTAGACCTATGTCTGTGTCAAATCGTTCAGGTCGTTAATACGTTAGTGTGTTATCAAGTGGAACATACACTGCCTGCTTTAGTTGAATGGTGGTGTACTGATTTTATACCAATCAGGTGCAACGTAAACGAGTGTACCCGTCATCGATCGTCCGCCGGACGCTCAGTAACAATTTGGTGGTGTAAACCATTGTCCGGCGGACAGATATAGTCCGGAGGACTGGGAATGACGGCCTTCGGCCGTCATTCCCAGTCCGCCGGACTCTGGTTAACAGGGTACATTCATTAACGTTACACCGGCATAGGCGAAATTTTCCAACGCAACAAAGGATCACTGCCCCATTTTTATTCAGAACATCAATAAGGTCGACAACAAATTAATCAGAATGCCAACATACGATTGTTGAAGACGGTCAGACACAAAATCTTTGCCGGATTTCGTCTTGCCACTGGGGACAAGACCACCATGGATTTCCAATGCATTTTCTATTTGATGAAAAAAAATTGTAAAATATAATGGATCCGGAAACTAACCGAAATGCCTTTAAGACATGACAGTACAACATGTGGGCTGTATAAACGTTGCAACACATTCACCACGAAAATTTTGAACAAATACCTTTTTTCAAAAACATGCCTCGAGATTTTCACACAGACTCGTATCAGGTACTGTTACAGAAGCCCAAGTATGTGCTGCCACCGCACGGTTAATAGAGGCAACCTTGAACTCTGATTAATTTCATATGAAAGATTACATACAATTTTTTATTTCAAATCGATCATATTGGAACTTTGGTCAGTATTAACCCATTCTATTCCACTATGAAAATTATGTTTTGGTAACACAATATTTTGTCCTCCCATACCGATGTAGATGGCAGTGGTGTTGTCCCAAACTAGTTCCTACCGAGCATGCGCGGCCTACTTTCGGACTGGTCGCTTATGCCGCTAGCACCAGCTGCCTCATCGCTTTCCAGCTGGCTGGAATATAGTGCGCGTACATTTGACACAGCAAATCTCGAATAAAAGTCAATAAAATCGAATCATATGAAACAATATAAAGTTATCAAACGTGGAAATGTAAGATTTGAGACGAATAAATGCTGTACATGATCAGAATAAGAATGCTTGTTCGCGGAACTTTACAGGCATGGGATGTGATAAGGCTCTCACTTTCTCACACTTTTAACCAATCAGAGGGCGTCCTTTGTTCACGTGCTTCTATTGACCAATCAGATAATTAGGTCGACGAAAAAACGTTTCATGTACGTGCCCATGAAATTGTTCAATTCCATTTGGCATGTATTGGAACTACGATCCTCCGCCGAGAAAGTAGGGACCTGGAGACAGTATCACTAGGTCGGAAGAATGGAGACAGGTGGCGCTGTGAGCAGTTTGGTGTTGTCCCACTGAAAGCGAACACTGTCGTCGGCGCCATATTAGTCTCGCGCAATTGGCTGGTGGCCGAGGCTTATGGGAAGCCAAAGCGGGAAAATAAAAAATTATCTGTTTCTTGTCCAGCAACTCAGCAGAAATTGATGCGAGCCTGCGATTCTTTTTATTTTCAATTTTTTTCAGTTGTCTTCGTCCACATTAGAAATGAAATAGTTTAGCCCCAAAACAACTATTGTCTGTGAATAAAATGTTGAAGATAGGCCTAAAACGCTGCAGGGTGCTGGCCCCTACACGAAGCATAGGAAATTAACACGTGAGCACTGTGGCCGCCAGTCATGCCAAGGTCGATGAACATTGATGCGTTCTGTGCTTTCGTAGGCCTATTGTTTACGATCCCTAGAACAGTGCGGTTAGGCTACATCGCAGAACATTTTTAGAGATTGAAAGAATCTGTGGTACATTCCCATTTAAACAATGTTAAGTACGGTACTGGTAATCATCATAATCCTACGAAACAATTTATCTGGATAAGTTGCGCGCGTGCTCCACCATGTTTACGTCAACAACAGCCCTGATTGGCTGTATGCAAATAAGATAAGGTTGGTGTCCCGAACTCATGTGGGAAAAAAATTCGCATCCGGGCTACCACGTAGCTTTACCCGGAGCGACGTCGATTGTCATAATCTTCTAATGCATGTAGGCTATGCCATTTTTAAATCTTTAAAAAAGCCTATAGGCCTACAGGGTGGCTCAGAAAAAACGCAACCGCTCACTTCCACTCAACTTACTAGCAACCACATTAAAGGACCACAGTATTGCTTCCCAATCCTGCGTTACACCTACCCGCGTTAAGGGCGACCTCTATTGACGACTTGGTAAACTACGCATGCTACTACGTGCATTGTAGTCTAATGATAAATAAAAAGGCAATTTCCAGAGTGTTGTTGCGAATTTTCGACCCCAACCGGGGTCTTCTTCAGGCTGGAACTTTACAATCCGAAACTCTAGAACAGACTGAGCTGAAACCCAAATGTAGACATGAAGTCAGCACGTCCCATTGCATGACTTGCCTATCAATTCCACGCAATGATTGCGATGAATACGCAAAGAAAGACCCTCTTCTCTTTCATGTCTTTACTGTACTGAGGCTGGGCCGTAACTGCACCCCGTACTGGCCAACAACACTTTTTACTTGCACCATTCATTATTACATAGCACTTAGAATCCTGTTACCTGACCTGATGTAATTTGCCATTCAAAACAACGTCACACTTTTAATCCCTGACTTTGCTTCACAAAAATGGCCCTAGAATCAAAACTACTGAACCGAATCGGACAAACTCGGTCTCAATTTGCTCCTAAGAAAATTCCCCATCATCCTTGCCAATTATGTGGGTGCTAGTTCACGCTGGTGATTCAAGCACAAAATTATTTTATTCGTACGCGAAGTCGTTGACGCATAACTAATGGTGCTTGTCGCATTCGCAGTTCATCTGGTAAATGGAAGGGGTGACGGGTGATTACATAATAAGCGGTCACCCCTTCTATTTGCCTAAACAGCTGCAAAAATAGTCAACACGATTAGTTATGCTTGGGTAAAAATGGCGTACGAAAAAAGATTTTACGTTTGAATCACCAGCGTGTAGTTGAGTGGAAGTATGCGGGTGCGTTTTTTCTGGGCCACGCTGTATACTGTACGTACTGTAGGCCTATAAATGGTTCACAAAAGCCACCGTCACGATTTTCTCAAAAATAGTCATTTCCAGAGTTAGATCTAAGTCACAATAAAGTATTGTTAAATAATAATCAATGAAAACACTTAGAAGGCGATTTTTTTTAAAAAAGGAAAAAATTATTTTTCTCTTTTTAATGTATAGTTTATTAGTAATTCAACAACATTTTTTTCTTCGAAAAAAACCTGTAAGTATCAGGCTTACAAAATCCAATGCTCTTTCCTGATATAAATTATACAAGTACCGTCTCGCTCTGTGCTCAAAAGTTGTATTTTCAATAGACATTATCAAAGGCAAATTAAAAATCTTTAACAGAATACATGAATGTACTTCAGTTACCTTCTGAAACAATGTATTACAGATGGGTGTACTGAAAAATTGTAAAAATACAACTTCTTGAAAAACATAAACTTGCGTGGATGCCAAAAGGCAATAGTTTGTTCTTGTTGTCATTATCACAATCTTGTATTTTTACAAGTTCCTGAAACTCCCACAGAACAATCATCAAAATTTTGATTTTTACAAGTTTCTCACGAAAGGAAGTTGTCAGTTTACAACTTTTTTATGACGCCATATGCAGATAAGCCAATCTTGTAAATTTACAACTCTTACAGCTACATCATTTTACCTTACTTTACAACTGTACTACCACATAGATAGATCTTGTAACTTTACAAGTTTACTGTTATGTTTTACTAACACACGAATAGAAGGTCTTGTAACTTTACAACTTTACTGGTACATTTTACTACCGCCGAATAGATCTTGTAACTTTACAACTTTACTGCTATGTTTTACTAACACACGATATAGATCTTGTAACTTTACAACTTCACTGGTATGTTTTGCTACCACACGAACGGATCTTGTAATTTTACAACTTTACGGTATGTTTTGCTACCACATCATGGATAGATCTTGTAACTTTACAACTTTCTCAGACGACCGTGTGATATGAACAAATCTTGTAAATTTACAACATTATCAGCATGCCAAGGAAAGTACAACATGAACAAATCTTCAAACACTTTACAACTTGAAATCAATGAATATACATAAATATGTAGGGGTTCTGTGACTTTAGCAAAAGCACGGCACTGGCTTTCAGTGAAATTTTCATCTGTAATTATCCACCAATAATTTGATCCTTATAGCTCAATCTTTCTTCCAGTGCATGCATATATTCATTCCTTTTTGCCATGCCTCTTTGGATATTTCACCGTTATCTGAAAAAAATAACATCACTATATCATACAAAATGCAATTCAGGAACAAAGTAGGCCTATACGCCGTCTACCACATTATTAATTGCACTATCGATTACTAGTTTGCAGCAAAGCTCGACTGCATTGTGGTACAATGTTCTGCTCTAATCAAAAAAAGACTTAACTTCAGAACCGTTGAACAGTATAGTACATGTAGTACGCCTGCGCAGTTTTCTGCCGTATCTTCTCTGAGATGGGCTAGGGATACGGCAGGGGCTCTCCCGCGCTGGGCATATTATGGCAGTGCCGTAGGCTACCTGCATGAAGTTTATGCTGGAGATCGGCAAATCAAGGTGGATGTACCATGCATGAAGGTCTATCTGAGTGTAGGCTTCATTCGTTACATGGCCTAGTTTGATCTCTGCCCCACCACCATAATAAACGTCTAATTAAAATTCATATTCGATATTTTCAAACTTGATACATGTAATTTGAAATATCTCTGCCCGTGGTTGAGGTAGAGACATGATATCACCCACACTTAAGTAGAGACCCCTCATCGGGAGGTTGATTTATATTCTGGATTGCCCATTTATCCGGTAAAATCAGTACGGTATGAGGCCTAAATAATAATACTGACACGATTAAACCATAATCCTGACTCTGACCCCCCCCCCCCCCCCCCCACCCCCCACC
>NMRB01002204.1:12359-27322 GCA_002633025.1 Notospermus geniculatus | reverse complement strand
GAAATAGGCCTACGTTAATTCTCAAATTCCTTGCGAGTACCATTTCGATAATTTCATTTCATTTCGTTTTATTCCGGGTTTTATCACTAACCAAAATCGCCCTCTACATGAGAAGGCTACGTAGGGGAGAGCGGGGCTAGTTGTAATACGTCTTCGTTTGAGGTCCAATTCCTAATTACAGGACGTATCTAACCTGCTTGGTCTTTTTAATATTGATGTGAATGGTTACTTGTGCATTGAATAAAGTTTAGCCATCTCTATCCATGTGTCTGAAAAATGGGTCCAAAGTCGACTGTTACAACCAACCCCGACAAAATATTAGGAGGGTGGTTGCAACACATCTCTAAAAGTGAGCAAGGCAAATTTCCCTTTATTTCTGCATGTTTTTCTCAAAGTGACACACGGATTTTTCTCCAAAATGAACTTCTAAACACAGCAAATCCGCTCTTCTTACAAAAAATAATTCGTGATTGAACAATCCATAGGGTGAGTGATCACTGGATGGATGAACAGTTAGGCCCCTGTTACATAGAAGTATACGGTATACGAAAACGACGGTTAACAATGGCTTCACGATCGTGAATCCATTTGAAGCCTTTGTTAACAGGCGTTTTCGTATACCGTATACTTCTTTGTAATAGGGGCCTTAGGGTGGCCCAATCTGCTGCCCGGGTAACAAGGGTTTCAACTAAAACTAAAACTAAAGTGACAAGTGTATCCTCATGAAAATAAGGGCCTACACGAGGCTCAAATTCACGCGGCAGCCCGGGGCGGCAGCAAGGGGAGAACGGCGGGCTAGGTCGTGAAAAACTGCTGCTCGTGTGGTCAGTTGAACAGATTCCGTTGTTTCTGAAGAGATTCATATTGAAGTGACAACAATATACAGCAGGAAATTATCAAAGATTACGCTAATGTGGGCCTACATGGCAGCAAAATAAAACGGTTTCTTTAAATGGTTGTAACTAAAATGAGAAATGTTCCCTCATGAAAATAACTCGCACAGTTATATCTCGGCAGAAATTCACGCGGCAGCCCGGGGCGGCAGCAAGGGGAGAACGGCGGGCTAGGTCGTGAAAAACTGCTGCTCGTGTGGTCAGTTGAACAGATTCCGTTGTTTCTGAAGAGATTCATATTGAAGTGACAGCAATATACAGCAGGAAATTATCAAAGATTAGGCTAATGTAGGCCTACATGGCAGCAAAATACATGTAGAACGGTTTCTTTAAATGGTTGTAACTAAAATGAGAAATGTTCCCTCATGAAAATAACTCGCACAGTTATATCCAGATGTGCTTAGGCCTACATGTGCAGGCATTGACTGATGTTTATCTACAGTTTATATCTTGAATATTTCAAATAGTACCGAACCAATTTTGATACGGTTTGTTGCATATGAAAGGAAAACTTGTTGGTCACATTTCTGCATCAAAATTTTGGAAATTTCAAAATATCAACATTATGTAATTGCTAATCAGAAAAAATCTTGAAAATCAACACCTTTTATTTTGTGATTATATTTTCATTTTTATAGTACTTCTGACAGAATGGATGTTTCTAAGGATTTTGGTGCTAGTTTTATCAAAATATCTCGAGTGGTTGCTGTTGAGATTATCAAAATTTTGATATTTTGAGATTTTCGCGTTTTTCAAGAATTTTCATACAGATGGATACAGCTAACATTAGATTATAGGTTTACCATATTTTGAAACTTTTGCCGGTTAACTGTGCAGAAATATCGTAATATCAAAATGTTGATACTTTGAAAAACATGCGTAAATTCGAACCACTTTATGCGAATCATCCAAAATTTCATCATTTTATGCTTTGAGGTCAGCTCTATACTGACATCAGAATTTTGTGAAAAATAAGAAAATCTCAAAATATCAAAATTTTGATATTTTGAGATTTTCGCGTTTTTCAAGAATTTTCATAGAGATGGATACAGCTAACATTAGATTATAGGTTTACCATATTTTGAAACTTTTGCGGGTTAACTGTGCAGAAATATCGTAATCAAAATGTTGATACTTTGCAAAACATGCGTAAATTTGAACCACTTTATGCGAATCATCCAAAATTTCATCATTTTATGCTTTGAGGTCAGCTCTACACTGACACCAGAATTTTGTGAAAAATAAAGAAAATCTTAAAATATCAAAATTTTGATAATCTCAAATATCTCAGAAACCACTCGAAAGATTTTGATGAAACTAGCACCAAAATCGTTAGAAACTTCCATTCTGCCAGAACTACTATAAAAATAAAAATATAATCACAAAATAAAAGGTGTTGATATTCAAGATTTTTCCTGACAAGCAATTACATAATGTTGATATTTCAAAATGTCCAAAATTGTGATGCAGAAATGTGGTTCGGTAGTATTTGAAATATTCAAGATATCAAGTGTAGATAAACATCAGTCAATGCCTGTACATGTAGGCCTATACGAGGGCCGCAACATTTCACGCGGCGTCAAGGAAAAAAACGACCAGATCTAGGTATAAAGTACGTATCACGCCATTTAGATTCTTGAAAACTTTATTAAAACTTCATTACAAAATCAACCACTGAGAAGTATCAGGTTTTGAGCGTGGTGTTTAGTGAAAGTGATCGGGCAGTAATGGACGGATGAGAAGTCTCAATAACTTCCCGATCATCATAAATCACCATGATAAATGGTACACTGTTCTTCTCAGTGGTTGATCTTGTATGAAATTAATGCAAAAAAAGTCTCATTGTCCACCTGGTATTTGCAGCAATTATGAATTGACTCACTCACACATGTCGTATGAATCGGACATATATGTCCGATTCATACGACAAGTGTGCGCCATCACTTTCAGGTCTGGCACCAGGATAACTGCATGATTCCGGCACCGCAGATTTTGACTTCTCATTTTAAAATTGCTGTATTTTTGCAATTCCTTGAGATAGTTATCTGCTGAGCAAACGGTCTCGAATAACTTTTTGCTCAGCAGATAGTTCGATCCAGTGTGCGCCAGGCTTTAGATTGTAAACATTTTATCATGCCTACTGAAGATGCCGGTAACCGGAAAAACGCCGACCGACCGACCCGCCGACCTACCGACCGACTGAAGGACTGACCAAATCCCTTTCATTCCTCAACAGCGCAGAAGTGTATGCACGCTGGTTTATACACGCCCATGGCATCACCCCTTCAGGTACAATGCAGTAGATCTATTGGCTATATTGCGTAATATTATTGCGCTAATTACTGCTGCTCTCTCCCAAGGATAGGACTGTTAATCACTGGTGGTTATTGTTGTGTACACGATGTATGGCCATCAATGCCAATACGCGGCTGCTATGGCTTAGGGGAATGAGGCCGAGTGCCACCCCTGAAGTCACCTNCAGAATTTTTGACGCAAAAAATCTGACTAACTGCACAAAATCTTGGGAAAATAAGGCTCGGGCACCTCGGGAACCGTCATAAGAAGGTGCCCCGAGCCTTATTTTCTCAATTCAGTGTGCAGTTAGTCAGATTTGTTGCGTCAAAAATTCGAGATTTCCAGTCACTTTTCATAAGCCTACTCCACCAAAGAAGCGACTCTCCAACTCTGAGAAAACCGTACTGCGCATCGCAAAACGCGGCGGATACCGCTGTATTGGAATCGAGCCTATGAATTTTAGTAGTTTGGCATGAGATTTACGTTCTGAATGTTGCTTTGATGAATTTCGTGTCTGACGTTTGGTGTTGAACATGTCAATTTCATCACCATCACCGGATAGAAAAACGAGAAGCGTTTAACACAGACAAGAACCTTCTTCAGCAGCAGTGGCCAATAGACCCCTTGCGCTTATCAGCCCAGGGTGTCAACATTAACCTCGCCCTAGGGGGCCTAATGCATTTGTACAGTTGGCTCCTGTGCTTACCGTCGGCACAATGCACTAGGCCCAAGGTTTGTTGACACCTTCTGGCTGTAATGGCCGACTTGCGCAAGTGGTCTATTCCATGCAATGGTCTTTTTGTTTTTCAGGTATTTATTCCCTCCAGTGTTATGTTGGCTCGAATATCGACGACAAGGTTTTTGCCGCTGTCAAAACTAACTGCACTGGTAGTGAAACGAAGTGCAAGAAATATGAGGTACGTACCGGTGTCGTAGAATGTCATGCCCCCTGATATGAGATGCCCCACAACAATGGGCATCCTAGCTACATGTACGATAGAGGACAGCACACCGAAACTCGGTCCTATACAATGTACGGCTTTTGTGTGGGAAATTGATCAGGACCGAGTTGCCAGTTTCATTTCAATAGATTTAACCACTGGTGACACCTATTGAGGCAGTGAGCTAGGGTCCTCATTGATTCTGACGGAATAAGGGTCAGCCGGGCACTGACAAACAGAACTTCTGTTACCAGATGTCCCCTGAACAAAAGAAGCGGGCATCTGATATCGGGGGCATTACATTCTATGACACATGTCCATGTACAGTGGAAGCTCTTTAATAAGGACAACTTTGGGACTGAAAAATGATGTCCTTAAGGCTTCCTGTACATAGAAGTATACGGTATTCGGTATACTCTATACGGTATACGGTATACGGACACGGCGATTTATATAGGATATAAGCTGGGCTGAACTCGGCAATTTGGTCGTTCGATTTGCATTGTCGGAAAGTACTAAGTCATGCAGAGGATGTGTCGGAACATTTTCTACACCCAACCCCCGAGTGACCGAGAAAGGATAGCATTTTGGGGACACTCTGTAAAATATTTCCCTTTGCTGAATTATCGAACCTGAACTTTGTTTCACAATCAGACACTAGTAAATGCCAATATTTACTTTGATTTTGATTGCCGCGAATATATTTCTGCTGAAAATTCACGAAAGAAATATTTAGAAGTGAGTAAACTGACCAATCTATGCCAATTCTCCCGACCGCGGTCAGTATACGCAGAGGAAAAATCGTGCAAGCGCGATTCCTTGTATACGCGAATAGCGTGCACCGTTCCGCGTATAGGGCTATGTAACCCGCTCTTGGAAATAAACTTGTTCGTTTTCTAATATACGCGTGTATTACGAAACGTGCACCAAATACCGAATACCGTATACTTCTATGTACAGGAAGCCTAATGGGATACCCGCGTGACAAACTTTGCTACGCGGTGGCGCTGCGACCGATCGACCCGTCGCGACGTCATTGACGTCATTTTAGGTGTTGACGTTGCGTCAGGAAAAAGTGACCTCTTCATTTTTCTACAGGAATAATGAGACAAAAACGTTGCTGTGATAATATCACCAACCTGTGTCTCTTCATTTTAAGGAAAAAAGCAATGAAATTAAAGAAATTTTCATCTGCTACAGAATGATGTAAGGTTTACTGTCAGGCGACCAACACAAACGGGTTATTTTCACGCCAGAAATAAATGGAAATAACGTTACAAAAAAGAAACTTCGGGCACATCGCTCGCAGCGCCACGTCGTGACGTTTCCGCGGGTACCTCATTGAGAGGTGTCCTGATTACAGATGTCAAAATGAATGCCAATGACCAATCTGCGACTGAACATTGAACGTATTTCTTTTGAACGGTAATTTCTCTTTCAGACAAGCGTACTCACAGTTAAATGGGAATATTATGCCTGCGGGAAGTGCGGCGGAGAGTCTGATTGTTATGACTGCACGTCGAATCTCTGCAATAGTGCTTGGGCTATGTCACCAAACTCAATGATGATAACTCTTGTCTTGGCAATGTTACCATGGGTTGCCACCAGAATGTAGAGGCGTTTTCAGGATTGGTTATGCATGTAGTGGAGTAAATGAGTGATTTTTTCAGAATAGTGCTTGTACTCTACACCTTCAAACATTCTTTATTTCTGTTTCAATGCGATCCATCGAGAACACCACCACAATTAAAAAACTGGTGTAAAGTGCTTTTCAGAATGTCCAGTCATTTTTGCACTCCTTTTACCTAGCAATGGAACCTAACCACAAACTACAAATTGGCCAGTTACGTGTGCATGCCCATTAACGGCTGACCGACTTCTAATAGGACCTTGTTCAGGTCTATAGTCTGATTGAAGATAATCATGCAATCATGCACAGTAATTGGGACTTTTGTGGTTTGTGGTTAGGTTCCATTGCAAGGTAAAATGAGTGCAAAAATGACTGGATATTCTGAAAAGCACTTTAACCGTAAAAGGTGTCCCAATCTATTGTTACGATAGAAAGGGACACTTTGTAAATGGTGCATGGTTATATAGAAACCAACCGCCGGAGATTCGATTGTAAGAACTGCATATATCATTTGTTCCTGGGACAGTTCTTCCTAGAGACATTCTTTCCTCTCACACCAGTTCTACCACTTATTTTCCATCATTCACTGATATTGTTCTTTTCTATGTCACCAAACTCAATGATGATAACTCTTGTCTTGGCAATGTTACCATGGGTTGCCACCAGAATGTAGAGGCGTTTTCAGGATTGGTTATGTATGTAGTGGAGTAAATGAGTGATTTTTTCAGAACAGTGCTTGTACTCTACACCTTCAAACATTCTTTATTTCTGTTTCAATGCGATCCATCGAGAACACCACCACAATTAAAAAACTGGTGCAACAGTAAAAGGTGTCCCAATCTATTGCTAGGATAGAAAGGGACACTTTGTAAATGGTGCATGGTTATATAGAAACCAACCGCTGGAGATTCGATTGTAAGAACTGCATGTATCATTGTTCCTGGGACAGTTCTTCCTAGAGACATTCTTTCCTCTCACACCAGTTCTACCACTTATTTTCCATCATTCACTGATATTGTTCTTTTCATTTTTGGCTATTTTTATAACTTCCTGTACACACTTATCCATCTGAATTGCTTCAGTTTCGTAGTCTGTAACTAGTGGATAGCTACATTTCACACTGGACATTCTCTTGGCTAAGGTCCGCCAATGCTTTACTTAAATGAACGATATTTTGCAAATTTGTGCAATCCAAAAACTGAATTGAATACTTCTCGTTTTAATGAATACTTCTCGTTTTAATGCACGTACGTTATTCTCTAACGAAAAAAAAAATTTCCAATCAATTTGGATTTTAGATTACACAACTATGCAAAATCGTTCATCGAAGAAAATCATTGTCGGGCCTTAGATGAGAGAATATCCAGTATATAGGTTCTAAAATATATATGTAAAAATAATTTAGTGTCATTCACACGTAGTCACCCACCACTGATCAACAATGAACAAACGAATGAAATGCGTGTTGTCGTTCTTGCATACAATAGTAGGCCTATGGACGATGGCGGACGAGCTGAGAGATTTGTCAATCAACTGTTAGATATTGTACTCAAATATTCATACGCAAATAAAATTGTACATGTATTCACATGTATACCAAATGAATCTTGGCGTACCTCCTTTTCGAAAACACGTCCATCCTTAATAATTTGTATTCACCCATTTTCACTCATGTATATCATCAAGAATATATACAGGAGGGTCACAGTTTAAGAAGCCCGGCGACAGGCGCGGTTTCGGTCATTATGACCACACCACCACTCAGTGGTGTGGCCAGTATTGTTTTCGCAGGACGCAAAATTTTTCTCTACCACTTTCCTTTCCTCCACGTTTTCGGTCAAACTAGGGCATGCACGTCAAATCTGACTGGCTCAGTCTTAAGATCTAATTGTTCTCTCGCGATGAAAGGATTCCTGTGCACTTTCATTCAATTTTGGCTGAGATAATGAACTTTTTCAGCTAAATAAATCGGGATCGCCGTAGTCTACATCGGAGTCTATATAAAATACATAGAACCGTGCGCGAGATAATGCATGGCACGACGTCGTGCCATCCTGGAACTGCACGTGTATTGGCTACGTAAGACTACGCCACTACCCCTCACGACTGTTTGAAGCTAGTGCTTCGTGTACACGTCTATCTCGTAAGTATTGATCGCCCATATGGCAAACGTTGTGGTTAGTTTGCGGTTTGCGGTCAAAAACTGCAAGCACTTGGCTAGAAGTACACAAACAAGTATTCTCCCCGTAGATTGAACCTTGATTAGGTAAGAAATGACGCTGATAAGTTACAGAATCATTTTCTTGATTCAAGGAGAATAAACGATGATTTTGACTTTAAACCTGTTTTCAATAGAAATTCATTCCTCTTTTGGCATTGTTCACCCTTTATAATTTGTGTGAATGGGAGGTACGTTGTATGGTATTCCATTGTATGCCTACTCGAAACGCGGGCCGTTAAATAGAAATGCTGGCAAAGAGATTCTTCATGAAGCAATCGGCATTAGCTTAGTGAGAGATCCCTGTACAAAGTTACAGAATGATTTTTTAAAGACAGTCGTTTACTGTCAAAAAATGGCATGAAACCTTGATATGGGCGTACACATGGATTTACGGCCTATTGTACGGTCGTTCTAAATAAGGATAAAGAGGAAGGGCCTAGCGTTTGACGGAATGATTATTACCAGTTGTTTCCGCTTGGTGTCAGCAGCGCATGGGACATCACAGCTCATTAACATTTGAGAATAATTTCCACTTCAAACGGCCGTGCCCTGGAAGCTTTCGCATGAATTTCTGCATTTGACCCACAGCGGGAAATCAATGTAGGCCTACCAATCAGCAGAGCCCGCCTGAGATTTGCCCGTTAACCTCGCCTTCAGGTTTTGGCATGATACCAACTGAACTCTTCAGTAGGACAATCTACTTGCGTATGGGAGCGAGGTAGCAGAAAACAACATGGCGAATGCTACAGAATGACAGCGAGCGATTCGCGATTTCAAGGCCTAATTTTCCGGATTCAAAGCTTGAATCCGCTGCAACGACAGGCAAGGAATACTTTTATTGATGGAAACAATATACTCGTGTGTACAAAAATGGGAAGCAGCAAGTGAATTGTACCAGTCGGCGCTAATATTGTCAGCCCACGTGTACCGGGTAGGTACTTGCCAAGCCGTGAATTTCATTAGCTCTTCCATCGATCAGTCGTACGGGGGATTTCCTGGTATAGGACAATGTAGCAATTCCGTAATGATAAGAAAGTCAATAAACACTATACAATGACATATCTATTTGAAATAAACAGACTAAATGTGAAAGTACCAAATGCATATTTGAACGGTGGGGTGGTAACAGAACAGCCTGTGAAATACAGGTGACGACTGCGAAAGATGCCAAGGGTTTGTGCGAGCGTAGTCGGAGGGCGGAGCGATGTCACAACCCTTGGTAGCCAAGATATGCGTCGTACCTGTGTAGGCCCACATCCTGATCGATCGTTCGGCAGCTCGTCGTACTACATGTAGTATAATACAGCATTCGAACACCGCCATCTTACGTCAACATAGCAAACCAGCTTCTGGCCAAAACATTTGTGGTGTGGTCATGAATTCACTTTCAGTGAATTCTCTCAGTTCTAGTTCCTGTATTGTCATTTCTGAACTAATGACTGGATGATTCAAAATTTTACCATAGATGTATCTAATGAGAGTACATGATTATACAACGGGATTTTGATTTGACCTACTTTTCAAGGTCACAGAGTTCAAAGTTCAGAATTTTGCCTTTTGGTGGCAGGTTTCGTAACCGCTGCAGGGGCTATTAGAGACCTTTCGCACCCGCACGTTTAGGCAACCGACTACATTTAGGTCATCAAATGTTGCGGTCTAGTGACGTGTACACAAACGGTTATAGAAAACATTATCCGTAGCGACTTCACTACACGTCAGAGA
This sequence comes from Notospermus geniculatus, assembly GCA_002633025.1. Lineage (NCBI taxonomy): Eukaryota > Metazoa > Nemertea > Pilidiophora > Heteronemertea > Lineidae > Notospermus > Notospermus geniculatus. Next base: position 17,620 of record NMRB01002204.1, on the reverse strand, counting down.
AAAACGATTTGCAAAAGCAACATATTTTTATCAAAACCCTCATTCCAACGGTGATCGCTATTCTTTGTTATCAGATTTAGAAGGATTCCTTATGCATACCATGTGTAACATTTTGTATGTTTTTGTTTTGATCATATTTTATAAAGCTTTTGAGTTGTGAATCAAATCCGTGTAAAAAGGGCAGTTTCCATTGACTGCCGTGCGATCACTATAGGTCTTTCGCAATTGAACGGTTTGCTGAACATTTACTTTTACGTCATCATTTTGTGAGCAGTTGTTACGTGTGCACATACACTAAATGAAGGCCCATACACTAGCCGGCTGGAGTTCACGGGTAACAAGCACGGTACGCGTGAGGCGAGTGCGATTTGTTGGTACCCCGGTTAATGATCACGTCTCACACAATACAAGCGCAGTAGGACCCTCGGTGAACTCGTATGACTCGAGCACAATCAAAACATTACATCACCTTGCCTAAGAAATATCCGTAAACACCTATAGGTCTTCACGGATAGTTCTTAGGCTTAGGCAATAGCCGTGTCTCTCTGCGAAACCACTAAAACCAAACCGTTTCACTGGTTACGGTTACGTATAACTAAATGTTGTCGATCACCTAAACGTGAGGGTGCGAAAGGTCTCTATTGACATGAAACTTGAAACGTAGGCCTATATACCCCTCGGTCACATGACCTATGACACAAAGTTTCAGTCCGATTCGATTCTTGGCTTGGCCACCAGGTGGCCAAAACGAAAACTCAAAGTCCAGTAATTCCTAAACTATCGACTGGACCGTCTCCCAATTTTCATCATTGGTGCATCTAATGGGTGTACATGACATATATAACGGGCTTTCGATTTGACCCACTTTTCAAGCTCACAGAGGTCAACGTTTAAAATTTTGCCATTTGGTGGCACGTTTCAGTCTCAACCCTCTATAATAATGTGTACAGCAAATTTTCGGCCAATTGGACCCCTAATGGTCACCAAGCGGCCATTTTGGAATATGGACCGGCACATATGTCATAAATTACTAAAGCGAGAATGTTTTGACCTTGAAATTTTGACCATATCATATTACCCTGGAACATTTCGAAATAAAATTTGTCATTTGTTTTTCTCACACTGGTACATTCACCCAGGTGAGCACATGGTCCATGAAGCATTTCATTTACTGAAGCAGAGGTGCCGATGAGATCGTGTGATTCAATATGACCATGATGACCTATCAGAAATCGTACAAAAAACTCGAAGCCGGTGAGAAATAATTTCTTCATTCGAGACACTAAGTTGGCCCCAAATGATTTGCATATTATGCATCAATAATCAAAAGATTACGTGCGAGGAAATGGGCGAAAACTCTGGGACAAAACTGAACAGTCTAACAGTGAGATGATTTTAGTGGTGAGAATTAAAACGCCTGAAGGCCAGCTCACGAATATTCAGGAGAAAAGAACCTTAATGTTAGGCCAACAATTCACGATCTCCGATCAGGGGCTTGTTTCATAAAATGACTTAAAGCTAATGGCACCTTATAACCAAATGGAAAATGCATTGAGTTAATGGCACCATAAGCTTTAAAAACACTTTATGAAACAGGCCCCTGGTCATTTGTGACTGTCAATAGACAACCTTAAAAAGCCGATGCAGGGTCGAGTTGAAAGACGTCTACGACGTGTTCGTACGTTTTTCTGTCATCGGAAGAAATATTATTTTTAATGATAAGTAGTGACCAGTCGACATCAACCCGAAGCTTTCGACAGGAACTCAATCCAAAACGATAGTCAGGAGGTAGTTTTAGGCGTAGTTCTTGAAACAGCGAGAACTCTTTTGTTTCATGGTGAATAGCTTGTCTAGCCACACAGAGAATCTTTATAATACGAAGCAGCGGAGCTCTGCCTTCACTTTGGTAACCTACAAAGAGAAGAATTTGCATGTTTTGGTTCCATTTCCAGAATATTTTTGTAATCCTTGAATTGAACTTCACTAGTTCTTCTTTGACGAACTTGAGTTTTTTTCCAAAACGTCGGTACATACGTAATGAAATAGGATTTCTGATCGGTTCAAAGAGGATCAGATCGCCTTTCAACGAGATGGCATATTCGGTTTCTAGTTGCAGCTTGAATGGAATCAATTTGTCTAATCGAATAAAAAGTTGTGACCCAAAATTTCCTAGATTATATCTGTGAAATTGGCAAAAGAATTCATGAATATTGTGACGGCTAAAGCCACAACATGTTACAGCTGCCCCGCCTCCTAGGAGTGGATCGGTGGCGACGGTAACTGTTTCTCCGCTTGTTGCAAACGTCATCACCAGTGCGCAGAATTTTCCCGGAGAAATTTCCTTTATGTATATCATACAGAGGAAAATCGGTAATACATCTTCTACGGGGCTTTTTAAGAAAATGAAATATCAAATTGTGGCTGAACATCGTGTCCTGTGGTGCAATTGTCCCATCCTCCACGTAGGATTTATTTGAAATGACCTTAAGAATCCTTTTCGATAAATCTATTCTAAAAACCATGACTCTATTGATAGGTGACTTGAAAGAACCAGTCCGCAATTTGCAAAACTCGAGCGCCATTGGTAATGACAACTTCTTAAAATAAACTTCGGTTTCAAATACATTTTTAAAAGACCTGTAGACTTCACATCTTGAATCTGTTTGTACTTTCTCAGACCATTTCTGGATCTGTTGATCCGTCAATCTTTGTTGAAAAACTCTCTTTATTTCCATCTTAGAGTACAGGGTTGGGTTGTCCCAGATCATACCAAGACCATTTTCTTGTAACATTTGGTAAACAGCTTTGCACCATCCTGTTAAAAGAAAACCTTTTCTCGTATGTTCTCTGACAATATTATAAAAAATAGATGACCATTTTTTGAACTGATAGTACACCAATGCCACCTATTATTCATGACGATTCAAGGTGTGGTTGGCCGTGCTTGGTGAACCGCATCTCTCGAACAATGGGCCTAGGTCAACGCTAGGTGTCTCGTCTGCTCTATCAGTAGTCATCACGTGACCAATTCGCGCTCCCCATTGAAAAGTTGTGGCTCAACCCGAGTTGAAGGTTATCTTCGTTTGGTGCATACCTGAGTAGGGTATAATAATAGGCCGGGTTTATTTGCACAGCAGCTGTGTATGCAAGGCAGGTTATAGCGCTTGGAGGCAGAGCTGCTGTGCGTCCAGTACATACGGATTTTCTTATGTGCACAGCAGACTCCGCCTACTGTATAATAAGAGACTCCGCCTACTTTCGCTGTAGAAATAAGGACGGGAATTGTCTTGGATAGAAAGCTGTGATTCTAAACAGCATGGTGGTGCTTCATTGCTCGCGTGGGGCCGGGGGTTACCAAATCCAATTTCTCCTTTGGTAAAGACACAAACGTGTTCATTTTTAGCTCAATAGATCGGCGTTTTTTAATGGGCAAGTGCCCTTATGTGCATGGCGAGATGTTTTTGACCTACATGTAATCTGCCCAGGGTACCACTCTTCAAACATTTTGTCACCACCTCTGTAATTACACTTGACGGAAAGGGCAGGTAGCCTATTGTCGAATCATAACCCTAATTTGGGTTAGGGTCGTATAGGTCTTTCATTGTGCACACCACGCAGTAATTAGGCCTAGCCCTGATTAGGGTCATCTGGACCTATTAATCTGTCATACTGTATGAGGGCGGAAGCTTATGTGCTTGTCGAAAGGCGTGAGTTCGGCAGGCAACGAACTTGATAAAATCTTGCTGCTCATCATCGCCAGGGCCTTCTGAAAATCACTTTGTTTCGCAGTCCCCCCTCAACGTCATTTTTTTCTGCGGCCGGGTTTCTAGCAAACATGTTTGCCAAGTAGATTATTCATTCTAATTTCCTAATTTTCCTGGATGACACAAACACCCTGAAAATTGCCCACTAAAATTGCCTAACAAGGACTACGTCCCGTCCGCTAATTTTTTCCCTGGGCCGTTCGGTGGATTCCGAGTACTTTCAGTAAACAAAAAAGCCAAAAGAAAAAAGACAGGAAAAGAAAAAAAGGCAGGAAAAGCGGCGAAAAAAAATCGCCCCAGTCGGGAGTCGAACCGCGGACCTACCGAGTATAAGGCGAACGCTCTACCCGATTGAGCCACCGAGACATCTGGCAGCGACGGCGTTACATCGAGACATGCTTATCGGTGGGCATGAATATTAATTAGCTGACGTGCATGCAAGAAAATTATTCGTACTGCATACACAGCAGTTAGCTGTGCAAATAACCACTTCGATAATAATAATAATGAAATAACAAGGCCAAGCAAAGCAGTTGGAATGCGGCCACAGCGGCATTGTTTCTGTCGCCGAACCACCTTGCTACCTCATATCTAGGCTAGTGCCAATATGATAAGGGGAGGGGACGGGAGGGGATGATCCACGTGACAAGTTTCACACCAGTTAATAGTACTGTATAAACTGCAGACCACCAAATTATGTCTAGCGGAATTCCGTGGAATTCCGCGTTTTCTCCACGCCGCATGACTTGTTGGCCTAACATTGAACATTAGGTTCTTTTCTCCTGAATATTCGAGAGCTGGCCTTCAGGCGTTTTAATTTTCACCACTAAAATCACCACACTTTTAGCCTGTTCAATTTTGTCCCCGAGTCCTTGCTTGCATGACGAATTCCGATCGCTTTATTTCCTCATGGAGATCTTCAAAACCACAGCGCCTTTATTGTAGATCGGCGTCGTTGTATGCAAGCAGGCTTCGTGGCGCGTACAGAAAGAGGTTGGCGAATCGATCAGAGGGTTGTGGGTTCGAATCTCGGTGCCATCACAGTTTATTTTTCGTTTTTTATCATTTGGCAGCTGTGCTGAGCTGAGATCTTTTCTGTTCAAGAGCGTGGTGGCAAGTGAAACCAACTGTGACCGTCCGAGAGGGTGTATCGTTTTCAGAGGTTGTTTGGAAGTGCCTTGTGGCTGTTCGTAATTTCCACCTCTGCCGCTTGGGGTTTATTGGTTCACTAGAGTGACCATTATTATCATCCTTGATTTTCTTTCACGGTTTATGTTCGCGGATTTTCACAGCCATGGTACAACCTTTTGAGCTGAAATTTGGAGGGGATGGTTTTTGTATTATAAACCCGTGTCTGCGTGGTATTTGGCAAATATTGTTGCCTATTTTTTTAGACTAGGCAATACCGTTTAGTGGCGGAACTGCTAAATTCATGCGTCATTAGGAGCGCTGAGGTTAAGATCTGGTCCGACTCCCACTCCCCGTTCCGATTCCGAG
>NMRB01002204.1:0-10376 GCA_002633025.1 Notospermus geniculatus | reverse complement strand
GTCATCACCAGTTCGCAAAATTTTCCCGGAGAAATTTCCTTTATGTATATCATACAGAAGACAATCGAGAATATATTTTCTTCGGGGTCTTTTATAATACTGGAATATCAAATTGTGGCTGAACATCGTGTCATGTGGTGCAATTGTCCCATCCTCCACGTAGGATTTATTTGAAATTACCTTAAGAATCCTTTTCGATAAATCTATTCTAAAAACCATGACTCTATTGATAGGTGACTCAAGCGGTCTTCTCAGTTTTACCAGATACCCAGCGCTGTCATCATAAAACCACTGATCTTTAGTTTCTGACTCAAGCCGTGGTTCGATCAGTATATGCTTGACCTTTGAATACATCAATGTATGACTTTGTAGCTATAGGAGTAAAAAGAACGTTTTTCAAAATAATCGCTAAATGGATTTTGTGATATTGGAATTAGTGTGGATAATGTTCTATAGTAGTATATTAACAAGATGAAACGTAGACTGGTACCCGATCCTAAATATTTTACATCGGGCTTTTGTATATGTTAGGATCGGGCGTGCCTACCGCCTTCGTGCCTCTGATTGGTCGGTGCTGGCGCAGGTGGTATGTGAACTATTATGTTGATAGCTTTTCTATTTTTAACATGGAAAACTCCCGGCGTGATTGGTGAATTTCCTGGGTCAAAGGTCGGTCACCTTCTATCTGCATTCTGGTACGTCAGCCGTATTGAGAATTGAATAAATTTACATAATTTACATAAAATTTTCAAAGTGACTTCACTGTCAGAATTCCTCCACAAATGGCGGCCAAGACTGGTCCTACCATTCAAAAGCGACACCATCGGTAGGACCAGGTACTTGACTAGTTGAAATTTTTTTCGGCTGATTCGAAACTTGCACTGTGATAGTGACTTTATACTGCAATATATAACCACTTTTTCGCAGAATATGCGGCAGCACTGGCGCTTCGCTAGTTACATGTAGCTTTAAAGTAAACATTGCCAGATCTCTTCAGAATGGTTGTTCAGCCTTCACGGTACCGATGAACGACAGATAAACCTAGATTACCCCGTCCCTGCCCTAGGCGGTGCCTTATAAAACATATGATGTCTCTAGACGCTTCATAATGAAACTGCCAATCGTAAAGTGAACTCAGTTTGGGGTGTAAAGCTACGCCAACAATTGATGTTTTCGCAGCCACGTCATATCTTTCTAGGACAATTCCTTTATTTGTTTGACACGGCACCATAAAGCTTAGTAACTTGACTGATTTATCGAGCAGTTTAGTCTGAAGAAACAGATGGTCATGTTTTGGGTGTCGTACCACGTCCCCAAAATAGAAACCGTAATGTGGATATGGTAACTCGAACGTGTTTGCCTTGCAGTAACCTGTGCTCATCAGATGGTAAGAAGTAATTTTAAGCATTCGTTGCATTCGTTTTGCCCAAGGCCAAAATATGAAGATTATGTTAATATCAGAAAAGAAATAACGGTCAATGCGTCTTGATCTCAAACCAGACAAGTAGATTGACGTGGCGTTTAACAAACGAAATGTTTCTTTCTGTTGTTCAATGACCAAATCATAAACACTAACGTACAGACGATCTAAAGGTTGACATGAAATGAGAACCTTTTCCCATATTTCTATCTTGAAATCTGATCGGCGGTCACAAAAGTTTCGACACCTTTCACTCGCTGGCAAAGGTATTCGTCTGGATGACTTCCCTAGGACGAAGTTGAAAAACTTCAGCCAACATGATCGATCAACGAATATTAAGAAATCCTCGAGAAACTTTATAGACAAGTCGAAAGATTCTCTAAGGAACATTTTTGAATGATATTTGATCGTAAATGCGTTGTCGTTTACTCGGTAGGCATATACTCTAAACCAAACAAAGACCCGCTTTATACATATATAAATTATGTAACCTTTACCTTGATGGTACGTGTATGACTGCTCTGATGATGAAACGTCTAAGTTGATTGACGGAACCAACCTAATTTTCCGAGCGAGAATGTAGTCGCTGACAATTAAATGCTGAGATTTGGAAAGAAAATTTTACGACCTTGATTTTCAAGTACATGTAACTTATTTGTACATCCATACATTCCCCGAGTTTTCTAGCTGACCGTCTACGATACATTATTTGATGACAGAAACATACCTTTTTCTGGTACATAGAATCAATACATGTACCTCTCCTCCGACTTAGTTGACAATTATAATGGTCTTTCTCTCTGCACACATTGAACATTTTACAGTTTCCTGTGGTCAGGCAGGAAACAGCACACATCAGAAAACGAGATACGATGAACTGATATAAATCAGGAGAGGAAAGTGCCTTGCCTTGTACTAAGTAACTGAAACGGGCATCTGTTTTCATCTTGTGGTTATTTCATTTAAAGCGATTTGTCAGCCAAAAAATTTGAATGCAAAAGGGGACGAATCTTTGTTTACAAACACTCGTTTCCTGCATTCTGATTGGCTGTGAGGGCAATGTTTACAAACATCATCCTTCTGTTTACAAAACGACTGTCGATTCGCTTTAACAAGTACAGGGCTACAGCTTCCTTGGATAGTGTCGATGTACAATGTAATTGGTACTATTGAAATATCACGCATACGCTGCCAGGAGGGTACAACACCATTACTGTTGTTCCCGCCTGGTTGCTTTAGCGTGATGTTTGAACTCACGACTGTTCCTCACAACTATGCATTTGCAAAAACGGGCATGGAACATACACTCTAAAAAAATTCTTGTCGTACTGACGAGCTGGAACTCGTTCTCAGCCATATGCTTAAATTGACAGGGTCAAATTGACAAGTTGCGGTGACAAGGATTTTTTAAGAGTGTACCAATGAATAACGATCATGTTGCGAAAAATCGGAGCATGCCCTAAACTAAAGCTAGGCGCACATGTGCGGCAAATCTCGATGCGGTAGGGGTGTTTTTAAAGTTGACTGACCCAACGCTGTCGACTCGTCATTTATCCGGGTCAGTCGACTTTAAAAACACCCCTGCCGCATCGAGATTTGCCGCACATGTGTGCCTGGCTTAGGGTAGGGACACACCTAAGGGTAGGGACACACCTAACGCGATTCGCTGACGCATGCGGCAACGGCCTTTGTTATTTTTCGCCGCACTGCACGCAAACAAAGCATTTGACGCATGCGTTGCCCTATCGCATGCGAATCGCGTCAGGTGTGTCCCTACCCTAAACACGAATGAGCGAAACGGCGGCTTATCAGACGCCGGTCAAAAACCGCCTGCCGCAAGGGCAGTGTCCTCCTAGCTTAAAGCATAGTCCACACGATATATAGACATCCAGTATAATGGCATTCCAACAGTTGTCCCAAGCAGGGGAATAGAGTTTCGTCGAATCATCGATGTAACGACTGTATCACAATGATTACATCAAAGACACGGACAGACGCTACGCCACAAGCGAGATGTTTGAGGTTTACGATAAAAAAATGTTATCTTTGGTCGCCGAGGGGGTTCCAACCTCCAGACCCCCCCCCCGTATCCACCCCTGCACAATATGTTTTATCTTCAGTGATATCTCATGCGTACACGTAGTAGTTCATACACTGTAATCTGGGATTCGATTGGAGGCTGAAGACGACCATGGTATAAAATACTTGCCTTCTCGACCAGGTGTCTAATGTTTTTCAGTGTGGCCATTTTTCTGTGTGATTTCCATTGTTTGGAACACACTGGGAAACGGACTGGTTGTTTCTCTCCGTGTCGCCCATTGTCAAGTCGCCGCTTATTCAGTTGTAGTAGTAAATAGTGTCCCCCTGTAAAAAGTGTCCACTTCTATTGTTCTTTCCACTTCACAGTGTGAAGGGAAAGAATGTCCTAGGAAAAACTGTCCGGGGAACAAAAGGTCCTATTGTTACATTCTAATCTCTGACAATTGGTTTCTATATGCGTGCCGCTTACAATCCGTCATTCAACAATAGAAGTGGACACTTTTTACAGGGGGACACTACTTACTGCTACACCTGAATCAACTTATCTCATTTCTCTCAGCCAGCCACTCTCGCATCTTCGTATTAATCGGCGTGTTCGGCACTAATCACAACTAAAGACAACACGAGCAGCTGATAATAGGGAGGTTTCGAAATCAAACGATAAACGTAAACGTTAACGACAACGTTATTTTCATACTACACATTAACCAAATTTTATATTGCATTTTCGGTACGAAAATAACGTTGTCGTTAACGTTTACGCTTATCGTTTGATTTCGAAACCTCCCTATTTGGAGACTTTAACCAATACGTATATGCTACCTCAGTGAACCGTGATGTAATCAAAATCCTCGATTGCAAATGAGCTACATGTACGAGCAAAAGGTAAAACGCAGTTATCCATTCCAAACCATTTCGGATCTGTTTGGCATAGAATTCAAATCGGGCGAGTATTCCCATCTCTACTTTGAGCACCGGATGTTGGCATCATTCCTAACTCGAATTCTATTTCAAAACGTCAAACACAGTCTCGCACATACCAAATGAAATGGTCCACGGCCCATGTGCTCACCTGGGTACATGTAAATTTCGGCCTGCCAGAAGAACGAACAAGTGGCAAGTCAATATGTTGCAGGGAAACATCTACACTCCTTTCGCAGTGTCTTCTCACTCGTACCTATCGTTCATATACGATAGGTACGAGTGAGAAGACACTGCGAAAGGAGTGTAGGAAACATCATGCCAGGTTAGAAATTTCTTTGTGGTATTGTTCATAAATATGATATATATGAGCCAAAGTTCAATTTTCAAGATGGAGGACTGGCGGCCATATTTGAACTGCAATAACTTAACATTTTGCAAAAATAGAGGTTATCTGCATACATACAGCATCTGTACCAAGTTACAACATACAGTAAAATCACCTTTTATTGGTGGTGCTCAGAATTTCTGTAGGCCCTGGTTGTGAAGGTATTTGAGGGCCAGAATGGGGGTGGGTAATAGCCGATTATGTGTCAGCATAGGTACTTCTTTGGAACTGCTGAACTGTGAAGAAAGTTCATGAAGTGTGGTTGGTACTGAAATGTGATCACAGAGCACTCATTGTGACAAACAAGAATACTAGGCATAATAAGAGTACCAAAGAACAAGAGGCCCACGGGCCTGGCGCTCAGCTGACAATTGACTACCAAAGAGAAGGTCACCAGGTCATGAACGTCAAGGTCAGTTGAGACCTACACTTTATTAGCTTTAGTTTGATACCAAACATGTCTACCTTGGCTCAACTGGTCTTTAGGTATGTCACTAGGTCAGGGAAGTAGGTCACTTTAAACCTACACTTCATTACCTTTAGTTTGATACCAAGCATGACTACCTTGGTTCAACTGGTCTTTAAGTAGGTTACTAGGTCATGGAAGTAGGTCAATTGAAACTTACACTTCATTACCATCAGTTTGATACCATACATGACTACCTTGGCTCAACTGGTCTTTAAGTAGGTCACTAGGTCATGGAANGTGCCACCCCTGTTAACGACGACGGACGACGGACGACGACGGACGACGACGACGACGACGACGACGACGACGGACGACGACGGACGACGGACGACACACCATGGGAGAAGCTCACCTCACAGAGGTGAGCTAATAAAAGGTGATTTTACTGTATTTTCAAAATGGCCAGGTGATCCAGCCAGTAGTTCAGGACCCAGTATTTCACTTTTTGATTTTGGTCACCTAGTGGCCAAGCCAAAAATCGAATCGGACCGAAACATGGTGTCAAAGGTCATATGGCCTATGGGTATACACGTACATGTACAAATTTCAGACCAACATGCTGAGCGGTTACGAAACGTGCCCTGCTAACGGACGACGACGGACGCTAATAGCTCACCCGGTGAGCTAAAAAGCCCACTGTGCATTCTTCCACTCCAATAGAATGCTGCGCTGCGCTCGACAATGACACAGCCGCCCCATCTGTTGGCTTGACCAGTCAGAAGCAGGTATCGATTGGTGCGAGGTTGACCTATACAATCAACTTCGTACCCGGATAGGCTACTTGCCTCCGATTGGTCAGTCTATATAAATGGGACTAACGGCGTCATTGAGCGCAACGCAGCATCGGATTCGAATGGAAGAATGCACGGGGTCAATTTTGGTGTGCGCGAGACTGTTTGACGTTTTGAAATAGAATTTGAGCTAGGAATGATGCCAACATCCGGTGCTCAAGGTAGAGATGGGAGCAGGCCTATAAGACGGGGCCACATTTTGGCAGTCTCTTGTCGGTGTTTACGTCGACATGGTCGATGATGAAGTTAATTAACACATCCACTATCATTCTCTTTGTTTAATTTGAAGACAGAGATGGCAATATCCACCACATCCCGAGGACGATAGGCCGACATCTAATTCTGTCTTGAACCCATGAACCTGTCAATATGTCGTGATCTGTTTTAATTTCGTGTAATAAAATCAATGGTTCCTTTTTGTTAAGGTTTAGGCTAAGTGCTCATTGATTATTATTTAACAATACTTCATTGTGACTTGGGTCTAACTCTGGAAATGACTATTTTTGTTAATAAAGCGGGTGATCCACTCTTGCGATTTTCGCTTGAGACGGGGTTGCGTTCCCTTGCGGTTACCTTATGGCAATCGGAAGTCCATATAAGGTAATCGCAAGGGAACGCAACCCCGTCTCAAGCCAAATCGCAACAGTGGATCGCCCGCTTATAGTGACGGTGGCTTTTGAGAGGCCTGTTCACAAAGTTGTCCGGAAATAGGTCACCGTGAATCCGACAAATGATTTCCAGTACATCGTTCGTACGCTTTGGTACCAATTTTCGGACATCTTCGAACCTTCGAACCCAATACTCTTCCAAAATTAAATTATGTTAACGCAACAGTTGAGCTCACAACTGCTCAAAGAAACAATGTATGTCGTAATCTTGGGTTTTATACAGAATTTTAGGTTGGGGTCGGATACTGTGTGGCAGACAGAACCAGCTCAGTTCGGGCATTCCCGAAGCCACCGCTAGTGCTAGCCCTAGCGGTGGCTTCGGGGAACCAAAATGGCGCGTTCTCTGCAGCATTCGTAACACTTCGGGTCTTTCCGTCAGTTTCGAGCTGTAGGTTGAGAATGTCTCTGCCGAAGTAGACGCCAGTGACTGGCTCGGAACAATTCCAAGATGGCCGTCACCTTGGCAGAGCGAGAAAAATCTATGAAATAAATGTCACCAAAAATAGCTTCAAAGTCATTGAAAAAGTAAGTTATTTAAAAGTATCTCACCTTTCAGAGCTGGAGAAAAACTCAATCTGTAAGATGGGACTGATTGATTTCGAGGTCATTGAGTAGTTTTCTTGGAGTCGTCGGGCGCCAATTGAGTGTGGAAGAAGATAGAAAGAAAGAAAAATTTCTTACCTACATGTACCCAGTGATATCAAGATGGTCCCTACATTGACGAATGTAGGAACTATAATAAGAAATCACGTAATATACATGTATTGGTTTCCATTCCATGTTATCACTACTTCCAATATACATGCAGTATATTTTATAAACTATACTAACAGTCCAATCACTATGTAACTAGATTATGTACCAGGGGCCGTATGCATAAAACATCTTAAAGCTGACGTGAACGAACAAAAAGCCCTCATGCGGCGAGCAAGAGAATTGCAAACGCCCTGCAAACACATCAAACGAAGGCTCAGAACATGATAGGCCCCACGAGGTCAGGAGGGCGCCACCTTATTTGTCATCGAGCTTTCGAGATGTCAAAATCCTATGGTGAGCTCCTGCTGAACACTTTTTCGAAAGAAATTTTTTTGACCCAGCTGGGAATCGAACCCGCGCCTTGTTATCTCTGTTCCGCCGTCTTCTCCATTCGGCCACCGAAATTGTTGGAAGACCTCACATGTTTTCTCTTATTCGTAGCATTATAACGTAAGTCGAAGGCCTACGTCTATGACAAACATAAATCATGTCCCTGTCAGTTGGCTCGTTGACCGAGTGGATAGACTGGTGGATTACAAATCAGAAGGTCGACGGTTCGAATCCCGTCTAAATGACTACATTTTTTTTCTTTGAGTAGTGTAAGAGGTATCCGGAGATGTTGGCAGCTCTGTTGCCTGAAGGCAAATAAGGTGGCGCCCTCCTGGCGTCGTGGAGTGTATCATGTTCTGAGCCTTCGTTTGAGGTGTTTGCAGGGCGTTTGCAATTCTCTTTGCAATTCTCTTCTCGTCGCATGGGGGCTTTTTGTTCGTTCACGTCAGCTTTAAGTGTAAGATTTTCCTTATCTTTTGTTTGGAACAATAGTTTAAGGGAAATTTTACACTTAAGATGTTTTATGCATACGGCCCCAGAAGTGTAAACCAACTAACTAGATTATATGACTCTTTAGCCCCTTGGGCATGATGGTAGTCAATAAAGTTGAATTGAATTTTACTGTTATCGCGGCCGTTATACACTCGGCACGCCAAACCTCAGATCACAACAACTGCGGTCAACTTCTGAAAACGTTCACAAGGTTAGTCAGTTATCGTACAGTCACATTTCCACCGAAAATCTGCCAGGATGTGTTTCCGACGCCCGAACGTCGGCCGGTGGCCCGAGGATATCCACGGCTGTTCTGAGCTCGGTAGCGCGCCGCTTGAAGCCTACATGTAGGTCACAAATGCACCGGGCCCCGTACGATTTTCCCCACCCAGCGGCTTGCTGCGGATTTTAGAGACTGAAACTCGGATCTAAGATGAATCATGCCAAAATCGCCTCAATAGATGGGCGGAAAGTAGGCTGGATCAAACTGGGCACCGTAGAAATTGGTCAAAATGTCTGTTTTTACTCGCCGTACGGACCCCGGAGTGGATATGTGACTGGGGGTTTACATGTAGGTGATCCGAAGAAAATAACTCGGAGTTAGTTATTTTCTTGCGGGGGGGGGGGGAGTAGCGGCTGAAACCCAGCTCGCTAGCTAGGTGATCCTTGATAATCCTTGACACGCCCGTCGGGTTCCTACCAGCCACACGTCAGCCCATCCCCCACCAGGCAGCGAGTAGATCGGACGACTTTGAGCCGTCACCCGGGGCCCAGATATCCGCCGGACACTGGTCGAAGTCCGACAGGTATCCCGCCAGCCACCCACGGTTGCGCGACAGAGCCCCTTCGGATGTCGGGCCGATCTACAAGATCACCCGATTGCCGGACGGACAGCGGGCCGACACCCGCAGGGACATTGGTGGGGACTGGACGGTATCGGCCAACCATGTTCCAACTCGACCGAACAAAATCTGACAGACACCGACCGATTACTGGCCAGTGTCCCACTGGGGTGTCCGTCGAAAACCATCTTATTCAAGGATATGTAAAAGATGGGGAAATCCGTCCCTGGCCGAAACGTCGCGAAAAACCACCAATGTCAAGGTACATGTATCCTTCAGCGGCTGCTGCATTTGTGACTACGGCATTTACGATGTCAGGTCGACTTTGCGATGAGCACAGAACAGGCGTCAACTGACTTTTCAGGATCACTTCGCGTCTGAGGCACGGACAGCGTGGAAATTTCGGAATTTACGTTCGCTTCTTAGCGGTCGGCTTCAATGCTGTTAACAGTTTTTCCCAAGCACCATTGACGACTTTCAGGCCAGTCTTCCCGTCTGCAACCACATCTTGGGTGACTTCCAGCCACGGCTCCACCACCGCTGCCGTCTTCGCTTCCCCCTTTTTGATTTCGCAAATCAACCAATCAAAGCATTCCTCGACACCTCGGCCTTCGGAAGCGACCGTTGAGAAGATCGCATTTTCTGTAAATGTCGAATGATTCAATCAATGAACAAGAGGCCCACGGGCCTTGAGCTCAGCTGACTAAGACATGCTAACTCGAGAGGTTGTTACAGGGGAAAAGAGGACAAGTACGTACACTGTTAGAAATAACAGAAGATTTTACAGAAAATACGTGCAGCAGAGTCCCCAGCACGGATCTGTAAAATTACAGACTTGATCTGTAAAATTACAGACTTAAATAATGTTAACAAAAGACTTGACCTGAGGCTGACCAAATTATATTTTCATACTGCCCTCAGAAGGCATCATAATGGGATGTCCAATGGAGTCCTACCAATACAGGAAAACATTAATCATACCATAAAAAAATTATGTAAATTTACAGAAAGTGCTGGGGACTCTGCTGCAGGCAATTTCTGTAAAATTACTGCAAAATTACTACTGTAAAATTAATAATTTCTAACAGTGTACACGAATAATTCACCTTTGTAGGGCCGATTTAATAGACGTTTGCTAACCATTGGTTCCACCAAAAATAGATAAATGAGCGAAAAATGTATAGCGCTTAATATCCATCCAAACGGGTATTTTTGGTGAAATCAGGCGTTCATTTTTCACTCGCCTATCTATTTTTGGT
>NMRB01002203.1:97408-119344 GCA_002633025.1 Notospermus geniculatus | reverse complement strand
CATGTATATAGATGGTGCCTGCCTTCCTATCCACACCTGCACATTGCCGTCAATTAGGGCACTTCTAAAAGCATTCAGATGATGTGGTGGCGAACCCCTAATCGGAGAGGAATAGGGGCCTTTATCATTGACAACTACGCCCAAAGACGAGGGGACCTAAGTCCTGAAACGTAGGCCCCAAACCAAGGGGCCCTAATCACTGAGAACTAGGTCCTTATCACTGAGAACTAGGCCCCAAACATAGGGGGCCTAATCACTGAGAACTAGGGCCCTAATCACAGAGAACTAGGGCCCTAATCACTGAGAACTAGGGCCCTAATCACTGAGAACTAGGGCCCTTCATCACTGTGAACTGGGGCCCTAATCACTGAGAACTAGGGCCCAAAAGACTAGGGCTCAAAAAAATAGGCCCAAGCCTAGTGGACCTAATCACAGAGAACTGGCAAGGCCTTGGCCCCAAAACAGATTCCCTCTCTCGCAATATCCACACTCTCTATTGTAGTACATGTAATTCTTTTAAGAGAAAACTACTTCTCAATTTGAACCGTGAATTCTACCATGATTTCTGTGTAGTCTTGCACACACTGGACTTCAGGGAAAGGATTGACTGACATGACTGTTTCGGACCAAAACCATGGCCATTTCAGCCCACTGTCAGTTCAAACCAAGGCTGTGTCATAGGCCGTAACGACTCGCTACCAAATGACGACACCACACCCATCCTCTGAATGCCGCCATATCCACCTCCATCCTCGCCTCCTGTCTGTATATTCGACCTTGACCTCTTTATTGCAGCCCCGTCACGGGATCGCGATCGTCCACGTGTAGTTCATTCTGGGCCATCAAAAGGTGGCAAAGCAGCCACACTGCCAAATTTTCCAGGTAAGGTTTGCGTGAATGGTCAAGAGAGTTATAAATCCGTGTTAAAAATGCTACGAAATAGTTGTTAAAAAACTCGTCAAAATCACGACACCATTTAGATGACTGCGTTCAAGCACGAGTGGACCGTACTGCTTTCTGGCTGTTTGTTCATTGTTGCAATTTTTCCATCCACCATTGATAACGTGCACCACTGAGTTGTTGCCTGTTCATCGCATATGTTTTGAATTGAAATTTGAAGTTTTCGTTGCTGAAACAGTTCATTCAAGTGAATGGCATCCTGTACCATTTCAAGCTTGTGGGAGGGTGTATTTCATTGCGACCCTCTGCTACAAAACCAGTGTAAAGTCGCACAGAAAGTGAGCCTAGACGTACTGACATGACACCAGGAGATAAAGACAGAAATAGGATCACTCAGACTTCACAACAGACAGACAGACAATACTGAAATTGACAAATGTAACCCTCCACCCAAAACCAGTCATCAGCCACTCTGAGGTTCTTTGGCAAGTTGGGACTAACGTATTTGCAAAAAATAGATAAGAGAGGACTTATCTATTTTTGGTATTTGTCAATTTCAGTATTGTCTGTGTGTCCATAGTGAAGTCTAAGTGATGCTATTTCTTTATCTCCTGGTGTCATGTCAGTACGTTCAGGCTCATTTTCCACGCAACTTAACGCTGGTTTTGTAGCGAAGGGTCGCAATTATGTGCATTTGAATTGGGGTGAAGTGCTTGGATATTTCTGAGCTGTGAATGAAGCCGTGTCAGCAGTTTGTGCCTGTTTATCACATCATGGTCATCCTTGATAAAAACAATCACCAGTATAATGAAAGGTTAAAAAGTTTGAAATAGGTTCCCTTCCCTCGAGATGTTTTCTAGATGTGCTTTTCTCCACTGTTTTGTTGTCTTAGAGAACGAATCTTCATCTTGGTGTAAGTTTTGTTTCCCAATGTTTGAGTGCTGCATGTGGCCCGACTGGCATCTGGGAACGACATACACATATCTTTGGAGCGTAAACAGATCGGGGATGCTGATGAACTGGTTTCAGGAAGAGAGGGAAGGCTCTCAAAGTATTTGCAACTTTTGCTCTCGTTTCAAACAAAAGTTTATGATACTCCATCTCAGCTTGTGAGGGTAGGGCGTGACGTCACTATTCAGTATTTCAGAAGTGACGTGATGTCACTGTTGTCAACTAGCCACTAAGCATCATCTATGACGTCGTTGATTGTGGCTAAAATAAACTTTGACATCACATCACATGATGAATCTTGGAAGTCTTATAGATGATGTTGATCCCTATCAAATGTGAGCAGCTCTGGCAAAACCAGACGCTTGTCGCTCAGAAGTTGAGCCTAACGAACTAAGGTGACACCAGAAGAGAATGGAAGAAATAGATTCTGTCAGATTTCATAATAGACAGACAATATTGAAACTGACAAATATTTGGTATCAACCTGCCAAGGTAAGAGCAACAGGCGTCTGGTTTTGCCAAAATGGCTCACAAATACTGCCTTCAGGTGGGTTCACACTTTGCTTGTGCGTTGTCATCCAATGCTGGGTTGGCTTACACTCTCCAGTCACTTTGTTGACTGTGTACTTCTCTTGTAGCCGCCTGTCGTCAGGCAGTGTCACATGATGTCGGCCGATTTGCACGACAACTGCCGCTGACGGCAACGTTGCTCAATGGAAGGGTAAATTCACCTTCAGGAGGAGTTGCATCTGCTTTGCAAAAGTAAAAAAATCAGAGTAAAACCATAGATATGTGTATGTCAGACTGGGTGATCTCTCTCTGTTTGTCTGGGTAAATCCCCCTTAAAACTACGTCCCTTAATCTTGTCTGATTCTATAACAGAGCCCACTAACTATGTTGGAGCATATGGTAAACATCTTGGCACATTTTTTTAATATTTTCAAAATGACGTCTGTAAAACAACGTATTTTACGTCCAATTTTGCTAACATTTTTTTCCCCTTCTGAC
The DNA here is from genome assembly GCA_002633025.1 of Notospermus geniculatus. Classification (NCBI taxonomy): domain Eukaryota; kingdom Metazoa; phylum Nemertea; class Pilidiophora; order Heteronemertea; family Lineidae; genus Notospermus; species Notospermus geniculatus. Next base: position 116,485 of record NMRB01002203.1, on the reverse strand, counting down.
TTCAATATTCTTTTATGACGTCTTGAGTTTTAAAAAATTCTATACTTCTCATTTACATGTACTCTTAACTAATCCTATTCAGAGACGAAGAATGGAAACTTTGTCCATTATTTTGATTTCATAACGGTTTACCTCACTAACAACATTGGATACATCCTTTCCATCTGATTCACTTAACTAATCTAACCCTCATCCCAACCCAAACAGAAAATCAGAAACTTCTCCAAAAAATCCTTATTTCTTTGGATGCCAGTGAGTGGCATCACCCACGAGTCCTCATCCTCATACCCAGGGTCTTAACTCATCTTCTGCCTCCAGAGTCCAGCAGACGGCATCTTCTGTCAAAGTTTTCTCACATTCTGTGGCCTTGATTGAAAATTATTTGAAGAAATGTTGTTCCTGTGAACCACCTGAAGAAAGTTTCTTCAAATTTTTTCTGATTTATTTCCAAGGATCTTAGAAAACTTCAAAAGAAGATACCGTCTGTTCAAACCTGGGGGCAGATGAGTTAACCAGCTCCCCTCCTGGCACTTGTTTCAGTGAGGGTACGACCGTAAATGACCCGAGATTCTCAGGATGACGAGTCCTTAGCAATGATTTGGTTGTGGGTGGTACAGCAGTCTTCCTTTTCTTTTCTTCCTGCATGCGGTGAACTTACATGTAACAAGTCATCCTCCGGTGGAGAGAATGAGAATAGAGAGGATGCGCAGCCTCACGACTCCCACTCCCACTCCGAGTTGGTCTCGGAGTCGTTCTCGGAACTCGTAGCGTCGTTTTTCAGGTTGCGCAAGACGTGAAGTGATTACGACGTGGGCGACGTCACATGACGTCGTCCTTCACGCAGTGGTCCCCAACCCAACGTCATGGATCTGTAGGCCATGTGTAGCGCGCCTACGCCGCCTTTTTTCACGATTTTGGCACACCAAAAAAACACGTAAATTTGATGTGTTCAGCACCCTCCATCCCGATAAAAGGGATCAGTGTTTCAAGAATAATGTTCAAAGAATGCTATGTCAACCTTAATCATATTTAACACCTGCTCAAACAAGAGAAAAAGCAAGTGGGAAACCACTTACGACTTCGATGCTTTCAACTCGTTTTTCCGACCGACTTCACCGGGAAACCCCTGCAGTAACTGATGACGTAAGACGCAAAAAGGGTGTCACCTCGGAGTGGGAGTGGGAGTCGTGACGCTGCGCATCCTCTCTAAAGAATGTCATGTCACCAATCTGGCTACAATCTTTCTCCCCATCTTGTCCTGTATTTTATGTTCTCTATAGACAATCCCAAATTGATGTAAACGAGAAAGATCTGCACACTTCCGCCGAAATCGCAAACACAACCTCGGTCTGAAACTGAATGATGTGATGCAGAGAACCCCACGACAGTGCGACGACGTTGCATCAGAGTCGACCATTGCTGAATCATGAATTGCGTCACGTCAGCTGGTTTCAGGTCGAGGTTGTGTGTGCGATTTCAGCGGAAGTGCGCAGATATGGGAATTTGGGATCTGTCTATTCCCATACTTGTCTCTTTCTCTTTTCCTCTGACCCGGGGGCTGGTCTTCTCTCTACTGATTTTAAATTTTGACTCTTGTGGAACCAGGTGCAATAAGGGGTGGAGAACTCCTTATTCCTGTCCTTCACAAACTTCCTGATTGTTTTCCCATCTTGCATGTCATTTGGGGCCCTCTTTATACAAAAGGCGTAGCGATGTGGCTGCAAACGATTTCCAGTTGACCATTTGTATAGACCTTTCCAACAAAGATGGTGACTCCCACATGACATTGTGGCCATTCATTGGGCATATGAATAAAGACTAGTAAATGCTTTTACTTGAATTTTGCAATACAAATGCACTAGGCAATGCTGTGCAAATCTGAAGTAAAAGCATTTGCTAGTCTTTATTCATATGACCCATCGTCCAAACATGATATAACATTACCAAACGCATCCTCTCAGACAATTATTTTACCGGTACCTAAACTTTTGTGCCCATGGCCCGCTTGACCAGCTTAGGGTGCCAACGGCCATTGAATGATATTCAGTATCTGACGTCATATGGTGAGAACTGTAGATCGCCATCTTTGTTGGAAAGGTCTGTAGCACGCGCTGCAGAGTGGAGCAAACGTCAAAATAATGAAGATGAGCCTACATACATAGGCCCCTTTTACACTACGTGTTTTCAACCGTGCTCGACCCGGGTCGAGCACGGCGCGGCAAAAAAGGTGATAGTGTAAATGGGTTGGCACGGCACAACTGGGCTCGGCACGGTGCTACTTTCATCCGGGCCGAACCCCCCAACAGGAGGTGGGTTCGACCCGGGTCGAGCACGGTTCCGCTGGAAACTGCACAGTGTACGGTAAACACGCTACTGGGCTCGGCCCACTTGAATGACTCGCCTTTAGTGAATGCGCATGTTCATTTATCGGCCTTAAACTCAATACGTCATTGCCGCGAATGATCATGGGCGCAGCCATATTGAAAATGACGGAGATTTCGTACCTCCACAGAAAGGAGAGCCGGCGATTCAGATATTGGCGCGGTTTTCATGGTGCAGTGTAAATGGGGTAAAATGCTCTTTCTGAGGCGGGCCTGGCCCGGGTCGAGCACAGCACGGTTCATCCGGCCCAAAATTCTGTGTAGTGTAAAAACGGCTATAGAAAGCAAAGATTTTTGGTGACTGCACCGATCGTTGTGCATTTTGTGTAATCAGGGCCTAAAACCCCCTCAGGTGTTTCTGATGTAATGAAATCAAGGTGAGAACCGACAACTTCTATAAAGCCTACTTTGTGTCCTGTTTATTTCCTGTTTATTTCATGTTTGTCATCATTACATACCAGTGACGTTGACATTTTGAGTTTCATTGAACCAAGAACTAGGAACAAAAGGAAAGTTTTTTAGCTCCAGAAGGACTAACTTTGCCACCAAAGACTAGCCACGCAAAAAGCAAAGTTTAATCACCCTCAACATTGGTATTCATTTGGAAGTGCTCAAAAAGATCTTTCAGATGTTGTAACAAAGTTTCATCTGCCCGTGCTTGTACTCTGTAAATGTTTTTGCAGATGTTATGATATACCATAGAAAAAACATCAGATAACTTTGGAAGTTATCAACCGTACCTCTTTATACCAAGATTATATTTGACATCGTATGAGCATCATCATCGGTCTGATACAACCACGTTTGTTGTGCTTTACACAGCTTTTTGTGCCTTTTTATTTTTTTCAAATTTTTTTATACAAAATGTGTAGATTCCATGCCCAGTTTCTTTGACCTTTTAAGAAAATCTCTCTATTTCCTCATACCTCTTTGAAATTCTTATGTAGACATTTTCAGTATTTTTTGTGTGACTTGGAAGTGTGCAGAATTGACGAGTCACTAGGCCTTACCTGCATTAACCTGTGAACGCTCTGCAGTAGAAATTTTCCCACTATTACTTGGGGCTACATGTACGTCTATATGAAAGAAAAGCGGACCCCTCAATGATCAGGCATAAAGTCCCTGCTAACTGTCTCACACTTGGCCACAAAATAAACAAAGCAGGGTGCAGTGATGAGCCTTTTAAACCGGTAAAACTACCGGTATTTGGTGGAACCGTTTCGTAGAATGGCCTTTCCTTGTCAGTCTTGAGTCTGGTATTGGAATGAAACTTGCATACTCTAGTCTGTATCTCTGTCAGCTTGTGTGATGACCTTGAACTAGTGTGTGATGACCTTGAACTAGTGTGTGATGTCCTTGTCGGTCAGAGAACCACCATGGCGTGTTGTCCACTCTATGTCATAATGTCCTGGCACAAACATAAAAGAAAGTGCTGTTGTCCAACCCCCAGATCTTAGTTTTCAAGTCACCACCAGGGGGCTACTGTTTATAAACTAATTTCATCAATCTGTATATATATCTTTCCATCTTCATAATGCCACCAGTAACCTTGACCTTATTATCTTAAAGGTCCCGTTAAAGCAGACTATTTTATCACTCCTGCACCCTCAGGAAATATTGTCCGTAATTATCCACCAGGTAATTTGTCCTTGTGCTTTGATTCCGGCTGAGAGATATAGGTGGCAGGCTGTTTAGGCGGTTCCCGCAACAGTTACGGTACCGGTATGGTATATTTTGGATGAATGGAATTGGGTCATTGAGACATTGTGGTTAGGTGTGCTATTTTCAGTGCAGCTGATCAGCCAGTGGTCTTTGTTGAATGACCTTGGTAATGGTGACCTTGAAGGGAAAATGACCTTTGGCGACCTTGAGTAGAAAATGGTCTTGACCTTCATTTTCTGAGCCACTGCCTACTCTCCAATACTAGGAATCTAAGCATGTTAACCCTGTGATTGGAGATGGACTACTACACATTGCATTCTGTTCTTCATGTTGGTTAAAGTTATCCCCGCCTACACCGAGGTGGAATTTCATTCACAGGTATGGGCGGTTACGGGTGTCACTGACACACTTTGTTTTCCACATTAAATTTCATGTCAGTGGGTTACTTCACTGCCGTTAGAGGCCACCACCAGTTAGCGGTCCTAGGACGTCGTCATGAAATTTGACGTCACGGAGAAGAAATGCACAGCATGACGTCATCCATAACGACGTGGATGCCGTGGCTTACGTCTATGATGTCAAATTTTGTGACATTCTAGGACTGCTAGCTAAGGGGCGTCCTCTAACGGCAGTAAAGCCTCCCGTTGAATTAAATTCCAAATCACTGGAATATTTCGGAAGAATCGTAACATGAACTCTAGTGATGGTGTTGTCGTTTACAGCACGGCATGGCATTTGATTCCATCTCGGTGAAACTTATTCCATGGGCTTACGTTATTCGCTTTCAGTAGCTTCTGCTCATCTGCTGCTGCTTTTTCGGCCTCCTTGATAAAAACTATCTCCATGATTTATATGGGGAGTATTTGAAAGTCCTTTTAAAGACAAAACCTATGAAGAAGTTTCTATGACACTTTAGATTTGTCTAAAGGCAGTGACAGACTGGCGCGTAAGTAACGCATTGGGAAAGCGTTCAACCAATCAGGGAGGTGATAACACGGACCGAAACACCTTCCGAAGAATCTAATTGGTGGAACGCCTCCACGACGCATTGCGTACGTGCCAGTCTGTCACTGGCTTAAGTCTGGCACAATCTGCAGAGGACTCAGTGGAGATTATGGTTTAAAGTGGCATAATTGGGGTTTATGTAATCTGCCTGACTCAACAGAATCACATGACTGGAGCTATTGATAAACATTGGGCTGTAGACATTTTCAACAAAGATGGTGGTCAAACCATTCTCACCATATGACGTCAGAAGCTAACACCATTCAATGGCCGCTGGCACGGGTAAGCTGGTCAAGTGGGCTGTGGGCACAAAAGTTTAGGTGACGTAATTGTTTGGTAGGATGCGTTTGGTAGTGTTACATGTATATCATGCTTGGACAATGAATGGCCACGAGTACCATTTCCTCACTTCAACATTCCGTTTAGTCCTCTGTAAGTTGTGCCAGAGTTTACTACTGTTCTCATTGCAAGTCCTAAATCCAATTTGGTAAAAAACCTTTAGTACTGCATTGAAGTTGTGAGTCGTTAGAAAGACAGGATAGATATTTCTTCCATAAGGCTACAGTGCCAAATGGACAACTTGGATAATTTCAGCTGAAAAGATGATATCCCAGGCACGGATCCAGGGTTGACAGGGGGGGGGGGCGTACGTCCCTTCTGCCCCCCTCTGGATCCGTGCCTGTGTCCAACAGAAAAGGATTTCAAGTACACGATACCGCTGTCTTTCCCTAATTTTCAACTGACTCTGCATGTTAGGTTGATGATGTTAGAGTAATGATCCATTCAAGTTGATCTGTTCATCAAGTTGAAGTGTCTTGATGCATGGTGTGATGTGACGCATGTGTTGAAACAGAGAGTGATTGTTAGCATGAGGCGACGGGTTCGTTGTGATATCATCAATTGGCATGGTGAAAAGGATACCGATTTCTGTAATTTCTCGTCTGTGACCAGGCAGGGGTCCAGGCCCCTCTGTGATCCGTGCAACCAAAACTTTTTCGTTAGGATTTGGCCAAAAATCGCATCTCAGCTCAAAACATTTGTGACCCGCTCCAGCAAAAGCAGGCGCTTGTTGCAGGTGATCATCATTGATCATCAGTTTACTCAACTATTATCACTGCTGTCCACTACTATTGTCAACCTACAGAGACGTACATTTCAGCTATTGTGTTGTAAGGCCGTAAACCCTTTCCTCGGTTGCAACAAGAGCCTACTTTTGCTAAATCAGGTCACATTTTCTGGGGAGAACCCCAGACCCTCAGCAGGAGGACACGGCACGGACTGCCATGGCCACCATCACCTGCAAAAAATCCTTGATCCCCTGTCGACAGTTGGTACGGATGAAGTTTTGCAAATTTTAAACCTGTGGAACAAAATTTCGAAACAAGATAGCCAGTTGATGATGTCACTACTGGTTCTCCACCATAGCAACTACGGTAGTTTTAAAAGGTATACCGAGTTTTTCCAATTCAAATTATATTGTTCTGTATTCCAGCCAAGTGTAGGAGTAGAGTATACTGTGTTCAGTTTCTAGTATTCTGTGAACTTTGTGATTTTGTTGGCCAGTTTTAGTAATAATGAAATTCTTTATACGTACGGCAGCACCCCTGACCCATGGCAACTACTACCAACGCCGTTGTCTAGCAGGTAGACCCATGATATATTTATTCCTTCTCTAGGCTTATGCAAGTGTTAATGAAGCCTGTTAACTTGACGAATTTGATTATGACGTTAAATTGATGGCCGCTGTTCTGCAATTAGGGTCAATTTCTTGAAGGAGGTGAAGCTGTTAAATCAGGATAGGCTAAGTTCAACACCTTTCTGGAATTGAACCTAAATGCTAAATATAATCTAATGGGAAACCTGTAAACTTCTGCCACTTGGCGGTGCTGTGAGCTGTTGTACTTCTTTTTTGACATTTTGTCCGTGGGCGTATTCGAATCCTCGTTCTTGACCACATTCGTGCTGACCTAGTTCATGTAGATGTTGGCGCACCTCAAGATCAGCAGTTTCGAATGCCGAGAACGCAACTCGAGTCGGGCCAAGAACATGTTCTTCTCAACCCTCCACTGAGTGGGGAGTGAGGAGAACACTGTTCTTGACCCGACACGAGTTGCGTTATCAGCGTTTGAGACTGCCGTTCTCGAGTTGAGTCAACATTCTACATGAACTAGGTCAACACGAGTGTGGTCAAGAACGAGGATTCGAATACGTCCCCTGTGCGCTGCGTCAAGGACCATGACACAATATTATTGCATCACCTTGCCCTGTTTTTAACGTCGTTCGTACAACCGCTCACATCACCACCCTGTCGGGATAGTAAATTAAGCGATGCTCATTCGTCTCACATAGAAACCCCAAACTTAGCCGCTGTCGCTGAGATGTTGACTTGCATAACCTTGAGTTCCAACCTTCCCAAAATTGCATTCATTGCTTTCCTCATTTCCATCTTAAGTTGCGGATTTATCATCAGTTGCAAATAGAAAAAATTGTTTTTATTTTGGTACCAATAATAGGAGGTTACAGTTTTCTATTGTATCTAGCTTTGTGGAGGATTTTGATCAAATTTAATTTAGCGGTTGTTACAATGGGAGACTTAACTGCCGTTAGAGGCCGCCGGTATGTGGTCCTACAACGTCACAAAATTTGACGTCACATGTGTAGGCCATGGCCTCCACGTCGTTATGGATGACGTTGTTGCGTGCACTTCTCTGTGACGTTAAATTTCATGATGTTCTAGGACCGCTAACTGGTGGCGACACCTAACAGCAATAAAGTCTCCCATTGGGTCATATGAATAAAGACTAGTAAATGCTTTTACTTGAATTTTGCAAATGCACAAATCTGTAGTAAAAGCATTCACTAGTCTTTATTCATATGACCCATTGAATGGGTAGCACAGACTGCCTATGGTAACAGTTTCATTCAGGATTTACTGAAGTATTCATGATGACTGGTAGTCTTATAACTTAGTGGTGGTACTCTGGGTAAAGTTTTTTATCAAATGCCTATTTTTGCTAATACCTCCATGGCCTAGTCTACATCAATACCCACGTTCTCGCCAGATATTTCAACGTCCAGCTTTCTTTCTACAGCGGTGAACAATTCGATTGGGACAAACGGGACCCACCACGCCCACGGTATACGTCATCGACCATTTCACATCCTCTGCATAACACGTTTGTCATGAAACAGAATGCATGCTAGCAATTCACTGATGACTGACGTATCAAAAAAATTCTCTCAAGTAAAGACATTTCCGAAATCACTGAAATGTTGTAGTCAAACTGCAAAAAATGCAACCAGAATCGTCAGTTTCAGACGAGATGGACGCCTTTATTTGATGAATGATTTGAAAATGTTTTGATAGCTGTCAGTCTTCAGTGGTATTGGTTAGAAAATTGTTGAGTTCAGGCTATCAATCCAAGAGATTGATTCGATAGTTTGAATTTCTGTTGGGAATTCCAGAGTTTATATCCCTAAAGTACCTTAGGTGGCTGTGTTCCGATATCACCAGTTCTCAACTGGCTTGGTATTTTGCAAACACTTCTGATTTTATTGAAAAGAATGGAACAGATATCACTGTAGGCCAGGTCAGCTGAGTGGATGGCCGATGGGCCTCTTGTTTGACCCGAACACCTTGGATTGTTTCCGAGGCCTATCACCTAGCTAAACCCACCTAAACGCATGCTGTAGGATATTATAACAATGCATGAAGATTTCAGCCGCCATCAGGCCCAGGTTATGCTTTGGTGAGTGCTGAAGCTGAAAGTGATGCTCGATGTCCTTTTTGAGGGCATGCCCTTTTTAGCCTGCTCGGCGGCAAGGCCCAGCAGGGCTTGTGCTGCGGTTCGAGTTGTTGAGTGTTGGCTTGTCATGTGCCAGTCCGTATAAGTATGACGCATGTTCAACAGAAATTATTTCGCTGAATGATCAACAAGGGCTGTGATTGCCTGTGCATTGATCTGCTACTGTTTACCTGTTACGCAGTACATTTCAGCTATTGAAATGTGCAGGTTCACACTTTCCTCAAATGCGACATCTGACAGGTTTTCCTAGACCGCCTCACATATTTTATGTTCTCATGCTGTCATGAGCCAAGCAGGCACAATGCCATTGTTGATGAGACTAACTGAATAAGACCAGTTTCAATCTTGATGAAAGCTGTGTTGGGCTGCTTGTCAGTGCTCAAACATCATACACACAGAGACACAAATATAACATCTAACATTTAACACTAACAAATAGTTTTCGGCATGTAATTCCACGTCACACTGGACATTTAGACATTTTTGGCACCAATTCGCTATGGTTGTAGTGACCACAGTGATATAACATACCAGGTACTGCATGTTGTATAAAATAGAACAACTAAAATCAGGCATGTTACAACAATATATAGGTTCATCTTCACATGACGTCACATTTCCATGATGACATGATGCCGCCATATTGGCCGTCAAAATGTCAAGCGACGTCACATCACGGCATGAACACAGCGTCAACACACAGATCCTGATGTCAAAATGTCATGATGTGATAGTTTTGACATCATTGACGGCCAACATGGCTGATTCTTTGCAGTCACGTGACTGTTGTGACGTCAGTGAAGAACCCCTATCCCTTAGTCATAAACAGAGCATGAAAAGTGAGACTTGGCTGCCCGCAAAGTTTGATGAAAAATCTTATCCTAGAAATTACTGGTCAACAAAATTACTGTGAAAAAGTGCTGTTGAGTAATAACTAATATAAAATGACAGGTTTTTAGAATGTCGTACATTTTAATGACCAGATGACTGAAATTCATTTGATGAGATGGGTCTTAGTGTTACAGCATTTAGGCCCTACTTGCGTTGAGTCATTTCTGCATCGAATGGTAGTTCTTCTCTGATATTGTTGAACATTATGACGGATCCTGTTGTCCCTCTTCTATCAATATCCTTTCTCTTACAGCTGCCAGACCAGGGTATACGTTCGGCCTCGCCTCTAAGTCAGCAAGCTTGCCAGGGTCGGCGAGGGATGGAGTGGACTTAGTGAGTATTCTACTGTCCGTTTCAGTGTCTTCATGATTTCTGTGGCAATTTCAAGAAGTGGAGGGCGAGGTCGCCCCATGGGATATTTATGGCCTTTTCCATCACATGAGCTGTTTTGACTGGCAGATGGTGGTGGTGGTGGGTGGGGTATCCACGGCTTGCAACATGTCAAGTATTTTCGACTCTGTTGATTGCTCTGTCAAAAGGTCCAATGAAGATTTGAATCTGTCTTGTAGGGCTGCTGAAATGTTTTAGGGCGTTTATCTACCCGGTATTGTAGTTCAGTTTCGTGGCATTGAGACTTTTGAGTGTGGACATTTTCTTGATCAGTTTTTACTCATTTTGTAAATTTTGTGTTTTTTTCTTCTTTTTGTGAAGCAAAAGTACATGGCATCGATATCACCTAGGCAACCCCACTCCCAAACAAATGTACCTAGATTGGAAAAACGTTACAAAAAGAAATAAAGCTGGTTCATCTAGAAAAATATCAACCGAGTCTGGCTCCCGGAAACTGATCAGTTGTAGTCTTCCACCCGTTGATGTGGGTGGAGGACAGCAAAATGAAAGAAAGAATAAAAAAATGGATGAATGTGGTCTAAAAGACAAGTTTGGTTGGAGTCATAGAAGTGATGAAACCTTAGTACTCAATAGGAAAATATATAGGGAAAGTTCTTGGAGAAGACTTCTGGTTTGTCCATTTTCAAGTTTTTTTAGCTGCATATAAACAAAATAACAGTCAAGCTGTCTCATGCATGGCCTCAGGCTGAAGTTGAGTGGCTGCACTTTGAGTCATCTGCTGCTCTTTCGGCCACTCGAACTTCAGAAGGAGTTTTAGGATTTTTTTCACCCGCTAGGTCCACAAATACTGACCCTGTAGAAACAAGGCCTAGCTGGTCTACAATGTACATTAAAATGTTTGTCTGTTTGGTAGAATTTGTAGATCAAAAGGCACTCCTAGTTTATCACAGAGTTAATGTACATGTAGTTTTTTCTTCGTGATTAGCCACTGTCTATACCATACATGTAGTTGATGTAGATAGACCAATGGAATGTGGTTTGTGGTTGGAGTGACATAATTGCAGTTATATGTTATGCCGCAGTGAATCAGATGACTGTGGTCAAATTGAATGTTCCATTTCCTCACTTCCCCATTCCAGTGGTCTACCGGTACCTCTAGGTTGTGTCGGACTATATGAGCATTCTTCAGTCAGAGCCGGGATTTTTCGGGTCATATTCTGTTGCATTGGATCTACTCAAAAGTTTGTGAAGGCCAACTTTTCACCATGAGTTCGGTATGTTAGATCATACTCAAGTCATCAAAGGTTTGTACATGTACTTCATACAACTCAACTTATTCGTTTCTCATCTTTTTCAGGATAATTACGATTACCACGCTAACAACCATGATGCATGTAAGTATCGTCTCTGTTGTTCAGTGTTCAGGCCACGATTCACCGGCCATTTTGACATCAGAGTATTCTTATTCGTAATCAGCACTTTGATCCACTCTCGACGCAGCATTTTAGAAAAAGAAATGGATTTAGTTCAGCATACCTTTTAGACTGTTCTGCATGTGTCTCTACGTCTTCTAACTGTCCACTGATTTCAGTCAAAGATTTGTGTGAAGCAATTCTCGTTGACTTTTCTCCACCTTACTTCGACATCACTTGATATGTTCATCTAAAATGTTTCGACTAGTTGCAATGCCCTGCCGATTCCAAAAGTAGACCCCAAAGCCCTGTTTCCACTAGACCGGTTTCTGCTGCGGCTTGTGGCGCCGGAATGATTTTCACAGGGTTTTGGATAATCCTTCGATGGTTTAACAATACATGGTGTGTTAATTATCCCAATGCCTGTGAAAACCGCTCCGGCGCCGCAAACTGGAGCGAATACTGAAATTGACAACTGCGTTGGTCCCAACTTACCAACCTCAGAATGACTGATGATTGGTTTTGTGGTGGAGGGTCACTTATGATGATAGTACTTATAATACAGAGAGTAACCCGTCAGCATCAACCCGTACTAAAAACCTAGGCTTATAAACTACATTTGATTATAGGTCCTAATAGTACAAAGAGTACCCCGTCAGTTGCTGCCCCTGTTGTTACTAAACATGCTAAAAGAAGTAAGTAGTTTGCCAAGAAGTACTTCATCCTTCGGTGACCGGTTTTCAGGTACCGGTAGTTATCAAACCGGTGGCTGCTTCTTGAACCCTGCATGTCGGGAACCGCCCCAGGATGGAATGGTGCAAGATAGGTTGCCTGTAGCTGTGAGTCTGGGCTAACACGTCGCTAAGATACGTCTTTTTAATTTCAGATGTATCTAGTACATCAGTTGACGATGATGGACAAAGTAGGGTGAGTCTCTAGTATAGTATTCCCTGTTGACTCTTGGAGAGTCTGTGGCCGTAGTTACGAAGGCTGTATCTGCTCCATCACTCTTCTAAGTCAGCAATTCCTGCACTAATGCATCCAGACCCAAAATTCCTAGCACTGTGTGCGAAATTTTCCATATTTGAGAAGCTGGCTGATAAAATGATCAGATCAGATACAACTCTGCTCCACCTAAGATTTCTTGTGGCCTGCCAACAAAACCATCTCGATAGACGAATCTCAAATTGACGTAAACGACAAAGATCTGTGCACTCCTGCCGAAATCTCAACCATAACCTCGGTCTGAAACTGAATGACGTGATGCAGACAACTCCATGACAGTGACTTTGAAGACGTTGCATCAGAGTCGACCATTGCTGAATCATGGATGGCATCACGTCGCTCGGTTTCAGATCGAGGTTCTGGTTGAGATTTCGGCGGAAGTGCACAGATCATGCTAATTTGAGAATTGCCTATTTGCAGAATATTCTCTTTGCACGACTAATTCTCTTCTGAGAATAAAACTAGGACCCTATCAAGGACAACCTCAAACATGTCCTACCTTTCAACTTTCTCCCACGAGTTAATGCCGTGTGGTTCTATATCTTGACGCATGATTTGATGACTTGAAGTGGACTCATGTCTGCATCTTGGTCTGTGCACTTGTATGATTCTCGACTTCTACTTGGTGAATTTGACCCTAATGTATTACTTACAGAAACCTTGTGAATGCCCGTTGCATTGTTCATCCATAACTATATGTAATTGCCTAGCTTCACTTTCAGTTAAATGTTGTCTGTTGCAGTGACTATGTCCTATCTTTGTTTATTGTGAACTTCGACAGCCATGGCAATTTTGTCATTCTGTTTCCAACTTCCAAGTCAAGATTGTTTTGGTCAAATTGATTTTGTTTCTGATTCCAACTTGAAGTCAAGATTGTTTTGATCAAACTCATCCACCAAAAAATGCCATGGGAGTATGACTGGCCAAAAAATCTTGTGTCCTCACCGACTGGATGAGATCTTGTCATGGCTGTCTCTGATTCCTCCTCACACTGTCACACTAACCTTTTCTATTGCTTGGCGCACAATCCCCAGCAACAAATCCCCAGACGGACAATATTGAAACTGACAAACATTTGGTGTCAACCTGCCAAGCTAAGAGCGACATGCGACTGGTTTTGCCAGTGTGGGTCACATATGAACTTTGAAGACTAAAGTCATATCGAACCCCTCTACCTCCACCAACTGCTTCCTTTACATCTCAGTGTCCTGTTCTGTGTCTGTTGTTCCACCTGCTGGCTTCCTTCATAATGAAATCCTATGGAGAGGTTGAATTTCCCATTCTGTTTATGATATTCTCCCAAAGAATTTCACCAGCAGCGAAGCTTTCATTGTGAATTCAGTGAGGAACCCGCATAACTTTTTATCCCGACAGGTCGGCGCTGTGAACGGTTGTACCAAAGACATAAAAAACAGAGCAAAGCAATGTAATGACGTCGCGTCGAGATGTCCTTGACACAGCGGAACACGGACGAAACATCGAAAAAAGGTACAACTGCTCAGAGCGCCTGCCAGTAGCATTAGTTCTGCAGGTTCCTTATCCCTGTTTGAAGAACAGTGAGTTCAGCCATTGCTATTCTGATATCTGAGAAAATCAATGTCAGGGCTAACCTGGGAAACTTCAGTAATCCAACTGACTGGGGGGACTGGGGAACCCACATCCCGACATGGTGGCGCTGTGAGCATAAGACCGAGACGACGCTGAGAATTTGGCAAGACAAAGCAAAATGCCAATGACATCATGTCACAAGGTCCTTTTCGCTGTGCGTCTGCAATAGGACAATAACCAGGTACGGTGTATACGCCCGCTGCGCTGCCACGCAGAAGACCTGTCTGTGGGTCCCCATTCCTGCCCATCCGACTGCAACTCTGAAAAAAAGTGAAATATTTGTGCTGCTATAAACGGCCAAAACATTTGAAGGAAGTCAGCCCCTATTTTCTTCATCCTCAACAACTAAAGCACCGTTTCAAATTTCAGAAACCCGACTCTCCCGGTGGAAGGTAAACACACCGAGAACACGATGTTGCCACTTGTTACCTGACTAGCCTTTTGTTTTATGTTCCGTTCTGATGTTTCCTCTGATTAGGTCTATAATATCTGTTCTATATTCTAACAGGGGAGGGGACTGACCAAGACCTGTCTCTCATGATAATTCCTGCGCTACAAGACAAGAAGTTCTGAAGAAAAATATTTCACCGTCAGGTCTTTCAGAAAACATAATCGGAGAACAAAACTTGGCATACTTGTCGCTGACTGTTCTTTCTGAGACACCCCATATTTTTGCCCATGGCTGGCTCTGCACCATCTTTTTGGGGCTGTGGAACAAAACTCTTCGTGCAAATATTTCACAGTCAATTCTTTGAGAAAAAATTGTCAGAGAAAAAACTAGTTTTGCGACATGGCTGACTCCATACCTCTGGGTCTTTGGAGAATTCACTTCTTCAGCTTTGTGGCATGGATAGACAACCCAACTTGTGAATGGTTTGAGTGATGTCTTGGTCGGTCTGCTTCCATCTCATGTCATTCATTTGTGGTAACAAAATAATGATTACTAACCTGTGTATCTGATGGAAGACCAAGATGAACACAGACATGATCCGTCTTTCTAGTCTGCCCTGAGGCTCACCCAAAACAGTAATTCACGGCCCAGTTTCCAGTGACGTCTTTATTCTTGCTTGACATACATGTAGAGTGGTTAACAGCTGAAGGACAATGTAGGTCTGTTAAAAACTGAACTGTGTCTGTTCGTCTTGCCTCTTCCAGCATTTACCCTTGTATTCAACTCAAGTTTTCATGTGGTGTTGAAATTCCAGTACCGGTAATTTGCTAAATTCTAGTGTAGAGGTTCTTCATGTGCTGTCACATTTCCATGACGATAGGATGCCGCCATATTGGCCGTCAAAATGTCAAGCGACATCATGCATTAACACAGCATCAACATGCAGATCATAACGTCAAAAATGTCATGACGTGGTCGTTTTGACACCGCTCGGCCAGTTAACGGCCAACATGGCCGATTCTTTGCAGTCACATGACCGTTGTGACGTTAGTGAAGAACCTCTGTATCAAGCAGAAAACCACACAACCTCTCCAGATTGTGGAGCAAATTTAACATCCACCATCCTCCCACAGCAGGGCTTTGATCTTGCTCCTCTTCATACATGTACACTCACACACAGTGTGAGTGGATGAAGAGGAGCAAGGTAAAAACCCCTGCTGTGGGAGGATGACATCTACTGAAACTGTAGCTTGCCAGCAGCAGGAATGTTTCCAATCCACAGAATTTGGTTTAAAACACATCTTGAGAACGACATGACACCTTGAGTTGACGCATCTCCTCTCGTTCTCGTTCATAAGTTGCATGTTTATTTGAACGACTCTTCTCTTTGCTTGATTTCGGCCAAAATGGCGGCAGCGTTGACCTTGTATTTTGTTTGTTACGCTTCAGACTTCCTCGTCATTTCGCTACCCGTGGGGCCGTTATCAAGGCTGCCACTACACTGAGGTGCTCAATCATACACCCTACCAGATGTTCATGCGGCGCTCCCTGCCTAATATGAACGAACCAATAAAGGTAAAGTTAGGTTATTTATGGTAGTCACACCTTTCGTCTGGAAGTTTCCATGCCGTATGAATCAGGGTAGGATCACTTTACGGAAAATTTTGAAAATGTCAGAATTTTGCTTTGTCTTACTTACAACAAACTGCTTAGAGAATTCATGGACTTCCTTCAACCTTGCTTCTGCCGTGCGAAATAATATGAAGTGTGACGCTCTGCTACAAAACCAGTGTTAAATCGTGCGGAATATGAGCCTAAACGGACTGACATGACACCAGGAGATAAAGATAGAAACAGAATCACTCAGACTTCACAACAAACAGACAGACAATACTGAAATTGATAAATGTAACCCTCCACCACAAAACCAGTCATCAGCCACTCTGAGGTTGGCAAGTTGGGACCAACGTATTTGTCAATTTCAGTATTGTCTGTCCATCTGTTGTGAAGTCAGCGATCCTGTTTTTGTCTTTATCTCCTGGTGTCATGTTAGTACGTTTAGGTTCACTTTCCGTGTGAGTAAACACTTTGTTTGAAGCGGAGTGTCAGAAGTATGAACAATCTCCATAAACTGCATCGTCAACTTTTCCTTCAAGTGAATCATTTAAGACTTCTAACGATGAATATTTTGTCTATTTTCCTATCTAATCTATCAAATGATTCCTTGTCATTCCTTCCTTTATCTGAATGTTTACATCTCAAACCACTTAAGAAACTTATTCAAAAATCTTCCCAACATTCTTAATGTTGCCAACTGGGTTGATCACACTCCATTCTAGGACTTTTTTTGGCTCGTCTCCATTTCTGAATGCAATACAGCGCTGCGAAAATCTCAAGCAGTGTCTATAAAAGTGGTTTAGGGCCTTACACGATTACATGTAATTAGACCTTCAGTAAATAAATACTCGTTTAGAGCCTTACACAATTAACTGGACCTTCAAGACTGTATATAGAGGTTTCCCACGTGATGTCATAAAGGCCACGTTGGCCGTCAAATTGACCACGTGTTTCCTGAAGGAACGTCACGATGACATTATTTCGTGTGCTGTCTCGTCACGTCAGGCGTGTTGCGACTCATAACGTTACACCGGCGTAATGTCAATCCACGTGTAGCACCCTACTGACGCCAGTTTGCGTCATTTTGACGGCCAGTCACATGATTTGATGACGTCAGTGGGATTCCTCTATAACGACTGGTTGTATGAGAATATGTGATAAACCTACTGGAGTGATGTGATGGAGTGATTATAAACCTACTGGAGTGATGTGATGGAGTGATTATAGTTGCATGTCGGTGGAAACTTCCATGTAGGCTGCACCCCTTCTGCTTCTAGTTCTCCCTTAGATCAGATATGTGCACATTCTGGCCTCGTCAGTGGGTAATGTATCAGCAGAATTCATATGCCCCCGACTTCCGAAAAAGTCGGGGGCATTATGTCGTGGCGTGTGCGTCGGTGTCGGTGTCGGTGTCGTCGTCGGTGTCGGTGTAGGTGTCCGTTAACATTTGGTTTCCGTCAATTAGCTTGAGAACGCTTTGACTGATCAACCTGAATTTTTTGGTGAGGGTTGGTGTCTATGAGGGGACGGTTCCTTTCGATGACCAGCTCCGCCGCCCATCCAAGATGGCGGCTATGGTGGCCAGCGTGAAATCCGTTTCCGTCGATTAACTTCAGAACGCTTTGACCGATCAACCTGAATTTTTTTGTGAGGGTTGGTCTCTATGAGGGGACGGTTCCTTTCGATGACCAGCTCCGCCGCCCATCCAAGATGGTGGCTATGGTGGCCATCTTGAAATCGAGTTTCCGTCAATTAAGTTCAGATTGCTTTGCGCAGTCAACCTAAATTTTTTGGTGAGGGTTGGTCTCTATAAGGGGACGGTTCCTTTCGACGACCAGCTCCGCCACCCATCCAAGATGGCGGCTATGGTGGCCATCTTGAAATTGGCTTCCGTTGATTAACTTGAGAATGCTTTGCACAATCAACCTGAATTTTTGGGTGAGGGTTTGCATCTATGAGGGGAAGGTTCCTTTCGATGACCAGCTCTGCCGCCCATCCAAGATGGCGGCTATGGTGGCCATCTTGAAATCGAGTTTCCGTCAATTAAGTTCAGATTCCTTCGCACACAAACAACATACCAGTCGGGGGCATATGCCACGCTCTGCGTTGCTCTTGTCCCTCTTGAAGCCAAGTTATTGTAGTGTCAGATGTGGGGAAAATGCATCTGAGAGGATGTAGATTTTCAATTTTTTCTGGGGGAGGGGGGACCCCAGACCCCCCTTCGGCTTCGCCCTCCAGGCTCAATCAATTTTGCCCCCAGGCCATAAAGCTAGCTACGCCCTGAAAGGAGTTCCTCCATATAAGATTTGACTTCTAACTTTCTTGGGCAACCAACAATGGTGAATTGCCCATTGAGAGCCAACTCGCACAAGAAAATTCTCACGTAGAGACGGGCCTTGCTTGGGCTCTGCTTCCACAAAGTGGAATGCATTCAGTTGTGACGTGGGAACATCCTCCAACAGCAGGGTTTTTACCTCGCTCCTCTTCATCCACCCACACTTTGTGTGCGAGTGTATGAAGAGGAGTGAGACCGAAGCCCTGCTATGGGAGGATGACATGGAAAGTTGCCTCGAGTTTACATTGAAATTAAATCATTCTCGTGTTTTGTTTTGTGAATCATTGTTTTAAGTTTTCATTCTCCTTGCACTGTTAAGCAACATAAAGTTTTTTTTTCTTTCAAATACATGATATGAAACCACAGATGTTACGGTTTTCTTCAAATATATGATATAAGAACTTTCTGCATGAATAAAAAGCATCTCTCTCTCTCTCACAGAGACATGGTTTCCTCCCGTCTCTGCCTTGTACCCTGACATGATCAGACCAACTTTGTCATGACCCCTCAGTGTCAGTCTTCAACTGGCATGAAGTATGAATATAACTTGGTTTCAATTGTACTCCACAAATTATGTTATATCAAAATGAATTCAGTGGCAGATCCAAGGGGA
>NMRB01002203.1:71774-96493 GCA_002633025.1 Notospermus geniculatus | reverse complement strand
CCCCCCCCCCCCCCCCCCCCGTGGATTTCCAAAGCGAGTATTCCGTTGAGCAGTTATAGATTCTCAAATTTTTATGACCGTCAAGATCCCAAGGTTCTAAGCTGTCCACTGGTATGTGTAATTGGTGGGAGTGAGCAGGGATCTGGCGACAGTAATAAGTTAAAAAGGGCATGCGTGGTCAAATTCTCATAAACATTGTTCTCAATTAAATGCATGGATCTATACTTAACTTCCTGCGGCCATTGTCTCACTTGAACTCTTTCTTTCCATTTCAGAGATACCTATCTAGGGAAGATTTTGAAAAGATTTTCCAGATGTCTCGTTCAGATTTCTACCGCCAGGCGGAGTGGCGAAGGAATGACATGAAACGAAGAGTGTTACTCTACTGATGCATTAACTGTGACCACTAGGCTCGGCAGATCTAGATTATAACGGCAACCTGCACTCAATAGCTTAGCCTCCACGGAAGGAAGACTTTGATATTATCTTCAACATTTCATGATTATTGTTATCAAGTGATATGCTTTTGATGGTATGGATACCATTGGAGAGAGTGTTTTGAATGTCTCATTTTATGTTGGGAGATGAAAAGAAATTATTGGAAAGTGGCGGAATCTTGGAATCTTCAGAGAAGAAAAGGCACCAGTTTATCAAGAACAAAGTCAAGTTTTAAAGTATCTGGACAAGGACAGAGTACAGAGCCAAGCAACCTTAATTTCCATCCATGCATAAGATCTGGTAGGCAGCAAGCTTGGTCAGAAATGTCATCTTTCCCACCTTGAAAATGAAGTGTGGAAGTCGGCAAGTTGAAAAAAACTGTCCAGTAGCACAGGAGGTGTCATCACTGACAGGATTTGGCATTTCCTATGTGGGGTGCTCCTACAGTGAGCAGTCTGATGTCTAGCATTGCCACCAGAGCCACCATTCTTCAATAAATTCCATTTATCATGTTTATACTGCTTGTGCAGTGGCTCATTATGATGTCACTTTTAACCGGCGGTCCACCATGACGTCGACGACAAAGTGTGCTGCATGTACATCACGTCATGGTTGAAGTCACACACACTCCACTTGCGCCAATGACAATGTGTGCCACGTGGGTCGACGGCGTCATTTGACGTCAATTTGACCGTCAAGATGGCGGATTTTTCTTTGATGACATTATCTGCACAAGCTCTATTCAACTGTGTATCTGCAGTGTAAACAGCCAATGGTGTTGATAAGATCAGTTTGAATGTGTTTTTATTCGGCCACAGTGTAGTACGGTCCATATATAAGACAGTGTGCCTGTCAGTACGTTATGTAACCAGTAGCATGCGCTACCTCATCTGATGCTCGTCTCTTAAAGGTTATCACCTCCCAACGCTTCCAAATGTCATTGTGATTCAAGTACTTGTATATGGCTTTAGGTATTTACTAAGAAAATCTCTAAAAAAGGCCTGTGGAAATTTTCAGCATTTTGGTGTGATATATATCATAATCATGATTTCAAACTCAAATCTTTCAAATGTTTGCATAAAATGACAAAAGGTTGTAAGCGGCTCTTTCTAAATGTCTCATAGTTATTGGTATGTATTGTGTATGACGGATTCCTGTTCCTAACAAGTTTAAATCCCATGCTTCTTGGAACTAAATCGAACGCCAGAATTAAATGGAAATAACGTTAGAAATAAGAATCTTTGCACACAGCACCACATTGTGACATCAGTTCGGCGGGTTTCCCATCCATTTTCGGCAGCTTCGTGCTCTGGTTGTGAAAATCGTGGTGTCTTGGTCTCGGTTCCGTGATTGCGGCATAATGTTTACAAAGACGGAGGTCCATCAAATTAGTCCACATACACAAGCAAGAATTATCAATTGAAATTTCGTGACTGCCCTTTTCTGAGACTAGGGCCTAGTTTTGTCGATAGTAAAATAAACTCACGTCTAGGTTTCGGCTAGATCAGACTAGACACTCCACACAAGGTATCGGGTAGCGTTTTCGCATTTCACATTTTGCCTAGGCTCGTCCATGTATTTCGCTTCAGCTTCTGCAGTTGGTATAACATGACAGACCACCCTCCTAACCAGGATAGTATTAGGTTGTTAACATCATATTAGGGGTATTTCACAGCTCTGTAGTTGTGGGATATGGTCCTTTAGCCAGGCTGTTTTGCAAGTTTGATTAAAGACAGAGTGATATGATCTTTACTTTGGCCCAATTTCCCCTGCCACATGTATAGGATGAGAAAATGGCCCAAAGAGTACCTCATTGGTACGGCGAAACTCAAACCAAATTCAATGCGAGAATAGGTCATCATGCAGTTGACTTATTTCCTTCTACCTGTCATCCTCATCCCTTGTTTTACAGATATGTATAAAGATCTAGCAACGAGGCCTAGGCAGATTTCTCCCTGGTAAGAACTCCTTTGAAGAAAGGAGTCTTGCATTTCCCCACACCCACATTAACCTTTTCGTGATTTTACGTTTTATGGCTGAACGTCAACCAATAAAACGTCGAATGATTTGATTTGTAATAAATTGAATGAGAGATTGTGGAGGCATATTCCATGATGATGAAGTTTTTTTAGTGTACCAATTTGAACCATAACGAAGTATACTAAAATATTTATTGATGAATATGTATTCTGGGATCACGAAACATGTTTAAGAGCATATTTGATTAGGATCTAGGTTAACCTGACCCATATCTGTCTGCCTCGAAAACTCGCCTTGTCCATATTCTGTGGAAGACTGAAAGACTATTACCGGTATCAAATCTTGGCAGGGCAGCGAGAGAGTATGTCTGGAAGACTATAGTTCAAGTTTTCCTTAAATACTCTTGCATTCAAATTGGCCAATATTAATTAGTCCTGTCAGATTGCACTGAAATAATCCATACACACAAAAGACAGAAAAGAACACTTAGCCTGGCTTGCACGACGGTGTTGGGAGGTAGTTCTGTGGCTGTATCATGGTCAGGCTGTGTGGTTCATGGTTAGGCTGTTTGGTTCATGGTTAGGCTGTGTACAGCAGTGTGGTTCATGGTTAGGCTGAATCCATATCAAGCATTTACTCCATTTATCTCTACTCTTTGCCATGTAATTGAGTGCAATTTGTTTCTTCTTTCTGCCATCTCTGGTCAGCTGGGGCAATATCCATGGTTCAAGGTCAGTGTTCTGAAGGTCACCAGTCTCTAGTTCAAGGCCGTTGAATGTCCTGAAGGTTCCTGTGGGTCATGGTCATCCAGTACACTGAAAGCTGTGTTCCCATTGGTCAAGGTCATATTCCCATGGGTCAAGGTCATACCTGTTCCCATGGGTCAAGGTCGTACCTGTCAGGGGCGGATCCAGGATTTTGGAATACGGGGGGCCGGTCACCATCAGCCACAGGCTGACGGAGTAGAGTCGCAAGGCGCGAAGCCATAACGGGGGGTCTGGGGGGCCTCCCCCAGAAAATTTTGAATTCCAGATGCACTTAGATACTGTTTCCAAGCATCTGGGGGCATGATTTCCTCATGTATTTGCTTATCTTTTCGAAGTTAGTGACCCATTTTTTGTTGGTGTTCCAAAAATAGGGGGGGCCGCGGCCCCCTCGGCCCCCCTCTGGATCCGCGCCTGCCTGTTCCCATGGGTCAAGGTCATATCTGTTCCCATGGGTCAAGGTCATACCAGTTTGCTTGACTCAAGGTCGTACCTGTTCCCATGGGGCAAGGTCATATCTGTTCCGTGGGTCAAGGTCATTCATGCCTGTTCCCAAGGATCAAGGGCACCCACTGTAGTGAACGCCACACTGATATCCGTAAGTCTATTCAAAGTTGCCCAAAAAGGCTTCCCATTGTTAGGTTTCTACAGCAGCTAGGGACTGGTGCAGCCTCAGATTCCCATAGTATTATATTCCCCATAGGATATTCCTCCAGCTGAATCTTCTGCAATGAAACCTGTTAGATATCATGAATTTTTTGACAACAACCTGTGCATATCACTATCTTATTCATATGTATACCGGTACTACAGCAACGTGAATCTGTTGCTTGATTGGGATTTTGATTACCAATGCATATAATGTTGTTTTGCGGCTTAATGATAGTGTAAATAGTATGTACAGGTATTAGATGAAGTTCACCTCTTGTTGAGTTTGTGGGCGGGAACTGTACCCTGATGATTTAAGGTCTTCATCTCCTTTAAGAGGCCCATACATCAGGTTCGGGACCAAGCTTCAATCTAGAGACTGTCTCTCAATCGAGGGACGGTATGCACAATCGAGGGACCGTGATGTCATCAGCATCCATTTTTGCCATCTACCCTGCCCATGCTTCCTTGGCATGTTTACCTTCGGGGCGTCCTTCTAACACTGGCACTGTGTTGGGTTAAACTGTCNAGGATCAAATGGACAATATTATTGCCAATCTTTTTTCGACCAATTATGCCAGAAGCACAAGACCCCATTTTGTGCAATAATATTGGAATGTGTATCTAGGCCTTTTGATTAAAACAGGAAGTTGTACCTGTTTATTGATCTGAAGGGTAGTGCGAGCAGGCCCTTGCAGAGCGAGAGAGAAATAAGGCCCTCATAGTACCACAGGGCTACCAAGCCTTAATAAAGTATAATAGTCAATTTCCAGAATATTTAGCAAATTTTCGACCCCAACCGGGGTCTTCTTCAGGCTGGAACTTTGCTATCTGAAACTCTAAAAAAGACTTGATGGCTAACAAGCCTAAAGCAGCCCATACACGATCAATATTATTGCACAATATGAGGATCACAATGGGCAATACTATTGTCAATCTTCTAATTATTATGCTAGAAGCACACGACCACCCATTTGGGCCCCATATTGTGCAATAATATTGCGCCGTGTATGGGTGGCTTTTGGGATGAAATTCCCTGTCAATGGAAGAGAGGAATATTAATACGGTACATATCAGCCAGTCCTCCAAAGGATTAGTGAATGAGTCACGGTTCAAAGGCCCTAGGGCTAATTCAGACCTCGACTTCTGCCCCGTACAGATTCTTCCTGCAAAACTGTTAAGAGGTGTTCTTTAGGTGTATGTTAGTATAGCATGGGGGGTCTACCCATAAACGCTGTTGATGGCACTTAGTTAATCATGGAGCCCACTGTAGTTTTGGGTCAATTTAGGGCCAATTCAAGGAATGGAATTAATAATATTGGCACCATCAGCCACAGCCTTTTTTCACCAAGGCTAGTTTTCTTGAATCATCTCGTGAGAAATTGGTTCGAATGACATTCGAACACAGGAATTACCCAAAGTCCACATTATGTGGACTTTGGGAAATTCCTGTGTTTCCTGGTTTTGAGTGATTTCCCACTTTGGATTGAAGCAACATCTCAGGCATTGGGATAATCAACACGCCATGTATTGACCTCCGAAGGGTTATCCAAAACCCTGTGAAAACCGCTCCGCTCGCTGCAAGCCAAGGTGGAATGCCCTGTAGTGGAAAGGGCCTTTATAGTATACACATGTAAACCAAACTTAACTCG
Source organism: Notospermus geniculatus (assembly GCA_002633025.1). NCBI lineage: Eukaryota > Metazoa > Nemertea > Pilidiophora > Heteronemertea > Lineidae > Notospermus > Notospermus geniculatus. The sequence goes on along the minus strand of NMRB01002203.1, from coordinate 91,011 downwards.
ATTCGTGGTGTGCTTATAAATGTTGAGAATTTCATTCCTTGAAGGGTAGTGTGGGCTCCAATTGATCTAGAAATACAAGTGTATTTCTACAAACATTGATTATGAATTGTTATGACCAAGATTTTCCTTATGATGTCTCATTTCCTTGCTTCTTAGATGCATGTGCAGAATAGAGGGACATGAATGCCCCATGAATAGAGGGACGTGAATGCCCCATGAATAGAGGGACGTGAATGCCCCATGAACAGAGGGACGTGAATGCCCCATGACTAGAGGGACGCGAATGCCCCATGAATAGAGGGGCGTGAATGCCCCATGAATAGAGGGACATGAATGCCCCATGAATAGAGAGACATAAATGCCCCATTCAAGATGTTGGCACATCTTGTAGCAAAAAGAGGTGACAGATATCAAGATTGAATATCTTGCGTTTGAGAAGTTCACACGACATGTGTCGTCCATTGTAAATTCTTGCGGCAATTGACCTTTGACCTCTGTGGTTTTTAGCAGGCCCACTGTCTTCTCTTGAGCCACATTTTATCCTCGTGCTAATCACGTTTATGTAGTATGTTAAGATCCCATACATGTATTTCTGTTTTTTTTTCTTGTTTTATTTCATTTGCTTAACGTTGTGTTAATGTTGTATGTTGTATAGTTTGAAGCTGGCCAAGTTTCTGCCCTTATTTCAGTTGAAATTTCTGGAAGGGATTCAGAAATTCTTGTGTTGCCCTTGCTCCTTTTTCAGTGCCATTTTCGGGGCAAAACGTTTTATTTCATGTGCTCAGCTCATTCAGTGTCAGTGATGTCAGTTGTCCAGAGGGCTTTTTACCAAGTCTGATGATTTTGAGAGAGAATAACCAACAAAAATGATTTTATTTATGTTGTCGGTTTCAAGCCACAGACTTTCTTTGGACGTATTCTGCTAACAACATGGGTCGAGCTGAATATGGTTTGGGAACGGTCAAAAGATGCTTTCTGACATCACTGGATGCTGAAAGAGTAAAAAAAGTTCAATATGTGCAATAACAATGAAAATTTCAACAACAGCTAACTCCTAAATGTTGGGTTCTTATTATTTGTGACCCGATCTAGCAAAAGTACCGGTAGGCACCTTTCGCAACCAAGGAAAGGGTTGACGGCCTTAATACAACACAGTACCCCCTGGTAGCTGAAATGTACGTCTCTGCATGTTGACAATAGTTGTGGACAGCCGTGATAATAGTTGAATAAACTGATGACCAGTGATGATCAACTACTTTTGCTAGATCGGCTCACACTTCTGTTGGACATTAACTAGGTCAGTATTTATTAAGATTAATTTCTGTCGTCAGTTTGTGTGAAGTGCAACTTCTTGATAAAAGATGTGAAAAAGGAAAATGACCTCATTTGTTTTAGGTTGATAAAAGATTGTTTTATTTTAGAATAGGCATTGTCTCCCTGTTATACGGTATTGTACAATGTATTTGAATAGACAGTTGTGCGTGTATAAAATATTGAATGTTTCTTGAGGTATTTTGTCATCCTTCCCTGGGGGGACCACCTTACCCCATTACAGACATTCGTTTGCCCCAGATTCGAAGTTGAATTCCTTGGTACCAGCAGTGACTGGTGTAGAATGTTTGACATTGTGTTTGTAGGCTATTAGATTTTTCCGTCGAGGCCGATGCCATAGCATTATTGGTCCTGGTAGCTACAGAAGAAGCCATCTCAAGCTACTCATGTTCCTCACTTGGATGGGGTCTTTTACTTGCCCTTGCAAAGACACAAGGTACAAGGCACCACGGCTTACTGTCCCATGCGACGGATGTGAAGAGCCAGGGATGATTACTGTAAAGCAGGAAAATTTCGCGAGAGTGTATGAGTCGCGAAAATTTCCTGTCGCGAATATGAGTACACGCAAGTGAAAAAAAAACTGAAAAAAATGGCAGAGACTCGCGAAAATGTCCTGCCGTGAATATGTCTATAATTCTTGATTCGCGAAAATTTCCAGCCGCGAAATTATCTTGCTTTACAGTAATCCCATATGGTGCGGGATTTGAACCCGAGACCTGGTGCTTGCTAAGCGGACATAATACCACTACGCTATCAAAGCTCCTCCAATGTTTGACATGACCCATGTATCATGTATCTGAAAGGTAATGTCTATAATATACATTTGTCAAGTCCGTCTAAAATCATGGTTAATTGGTCTTTGTATTTTACTGAAAATTGATGTTCTGTTCCCCACCTGAGTTACCACTGTAAGTCCTTTCTCTTTTGCTAAGAATTCTTTTGCATTTGTTTCAGTCATTTGCATTGGGTTTTTTTCACGAAGATGCTTCTTTTGCCGAGCATCAGTTTTGTATTAAGCTTTCATATGATGATGATACTAAGTTCGTCCTGCCGTGAATATCAGAGTGATGTCACTAGTGATGTGTAGTCAAGGAAAACAATTGATGTATTCAGCTAATTTTACATGTAAATTTGCATAACTGAACATATAGAGGTTCTGCATGACGTCACTCTGGTCACGTGACTGCAAAGTGGCCATCAAATGGCCGGCGATGATGTCAAAATGGTCACCTCATGACGTCACGATCTCTGTGTCGATGCTGTGTTCATGCTGTGATGTCACTTGACATTTTGACGGCCAATATGGCGGTGTCGTGTCATCATGGAAATGTTTCGTCATGTGAAGAACCTTATATATCTAACTAACGGTTGTATTCTGGAATACCGATTGGTCAGAGATTTTGCTGCCCTCTGTGTAAACTGTTCCTGTCTGAGGTGATAGAAATTTGTTCCTTTTTCAGTACAAAGCAAAAAAAGTGGTATTCACATATTCCGTGTTTGATTACATTTGGAATCTTTAGTTCCAAAACCTCTCATTGTGGCATCATGGCCAACTTTTTCCTGCACAGCAGTTGCTAGGCCATGGGACCAGGCAAGGGTTAAGATATATAGTCGTACATTTATAGTGTCTACATTATTTGTAAGTAAATATAGAAATACTATAGTCCAAGTCAACCGCACTTCAACATGGCAAAATGCCAGGCGTGTGCAACAGACACCAGAAAGTGAACACAATGATTAAACCACAAATCACAATATTTACCGGTACCAGTTGACTGAGCACAACCTTGGATTTGCAGTGGCCTATAGAAAGTGAACCAAGTTACCCTAATATCATTAGGTAACTGCGACATGGATTATTTACCACTGACCTGTGTAGGTTTTCACGCTTGTTATTTTGCCCATATTGAAGTAAGGTTGACTTCGACTACACAAGGTTTGCTTGTTGTAGTCCTGTACCCTGTCAGTTCCTTGTGCTGTTCAACCCTCGCGGTGTAATGCAGATGATCTCGAGTGAAAATCACCAGGCATGATTCCACAGTTCTTCTTTTTTGACAGTTGTGCAAACAGATTGGACTTCGATGAAGTTGGAAGAAAATTCTAGAAGCAGATCGCAAAGTGAAAATTCGACGGGATACAATTGCAGGTAATGTGTGGATTACTGTGCATTTGAGCAAAACTGTTTACATGTAAAACTTTTGGGTCCGCATACAACCCTGCGCTACGCATGACAAATTGTCAGAAATTTATATGCTTAAGACCCACAAGGTTATAAAGCTTCAAATCATCGTCATCATCATGATCATGTACCAATTTGATGGCCATTGCCAAGATTTTGCCCCCGATTGGTTACAAGTATGCCTAGGCCTATACCGGTAATGGCCTCTTTGGAACGTGCGCTAATCTTCACTGAGAACATCTGCATTGTCCCGATGGGTTCAAAGACATGGCATATCATTTCCACACCTGAATATAGATGGGGCAGTCCCTAAATAATATGCAAATGAGGGTGTTCTCCTGATAAGTATGTCATAGGGGATGACTGGGTTTTGCGGGGGTTCCATGTACTTGTGTGTCCCTTTCTACTTTTCCCCTTTCTGCCTTCATTCACCCTCCCAGCAGGGCTTTGGTCTTGCTCCTATTCATACACTCATGTGAATAGGAGCGAGGTAAAACCCTGCTTTGGGAGAATGGCCTTCGTATCATAATAAACAATGGTTGGAAAGATGTTCTGTGTCTTTGTTTTTCCTCCGTCTGCCCCCTGTACTTTCTCTTGGAGATGGGTATCCAACCTGTAGTTATGTCATCCCTACCAACTGCTGCATAGTGTCCCAAAGCTACTAGTTTTGCAATGTTCATGCTTGTATTTCAACAATATATTTGCAGTTATGCCTCCACAAAAAATTGTCAATAAAAACTATATATACACACAAGTTCTTTTTCTCATCCAGTCCTTCCATTTAAAGGTGACTTGCTCAAATCATTTAAGGGGGCGGTAGTGGAAACATACAGCGCCGTTTTAGTGCGGCGGTGGAAGGTTGAACCGTCTTATTTATGAATAACCATGTATTGTTGATAAAATTAGGCTTCAAGGACAAGCTAATCATGGTTCGTTGCCAAAACCTACACTCTTTCAAAAATATTGTCCAGCACAATGCTTTTGTACACCCGGTGCGTCCGTGCGCAGGCCTATTTTAATGACAATAAGGAGGTTACTTTAATAGCCCGCGTATTTCGAAAAGCGTAGGCGTGTTTAGGCCAAAATATGAAAATTTTGGGAAGACTTCTCGTCCATCAGGCATCGCACTTCATATTTGTGCGCAAGGCGCGACGTTGAGATTTTTTCACTATTCAACAGGATTCGGGAGATATTCTAAAAGTTCATTTTTGACCAATTTTTGGCACAAATTACATAATTATCATTACTAAGAATTAGAATTTGCAAATTATCTCAACGTCGGCACCTGCACATATGTATTCCCCAACATTTTGTGGTAAAACGCCAGGTCCCAGTCGCCTTGTTGCCGAGAAATCTATGACGAAAAAGTCAAATGGGGGTCTCATTGTTTGCTTAATTAGCTGATTAATGAAAGATGAAAGCACATCGTTTACAATTCAGATGTGTAGAACAAGAGTAGCAATTTCATAGAAATACATGAAATTGATGCTACCTTTTTGCTTGAAGAAAATATGAATTGTTTTCAGTCGCCATTTGCAGTGCGCTTCCTTATGGCTACCGCCCCCTTAAAGGGTCACGATATTGCCACTTTTCGTCGACAGCTGGCGCCACCAGCAGTGATTGCATCATTCTCCAATACCGTAGTTTTGCCTCCCCTCCCCGTTTTAGAGAATGTATGATTACAATACAATGCATATGTGGGTACCCGAGGAACATGAGTTGATTTGTGGTAATTTAAGAACATTGTCAATAGAGGTCTCCCTTTAGGCAGGTATGTTTAGCGCAGGATCATGGCCCTTTAAGACCCTCTTGCCTTTATCTGGGTTATTCAAGGGGATGGGAGCTCACGTCTCAATGACCTGTAACAATGATCATGTTCTTCAATGTCTGTGTCAAGATCTTTCTGGCGTTTCAACATGACTCACAAGCAAAAAAGCAACTGCTTTGTTTTTATAGAGTCCATATATTAATTCAACTATATAAATCACAGGGAATAAATTACACACAAGATATATGTACATTTGCTAGAAAAGTCTGTTGTAAAAAGAATCTGCAGTTTGAAGGCACTTCAATATTAAGTCTATACCGTACCGGTAGGCTACTACATACGGTAGTAGAGTTCCACCATGACTAGCAGCAATTCACAGTAGAAATGGAAAGACTAGGGCACCTTCTGAAATCTCGTTCTTGTAAAAGTGAAACAAGTAACCAAGTCAGTGGTAATAAAAACTTGTAGCGGTATAGACTATTACAGCACCATTTCCATGATTTGGCACATAATCACTTTATGGGAAACCGTAGATGATCCTCATAAAATAGAATTTTGAAGTAAGTTACTTGTAATTGTATTTCATAGTTCAAGTCTTTCAACTACCGGTACTATAAACTACATTGGGGATATCACCATCTTAATCTCATGTTTCATGTACAACAATCCATTTGATTGTGATATTTTGTTAAAACTGTCCAGTCAACTTTTGCTAGCCACAGTCAGTTCCCCAATCAATGAGTCAGCTGCTGTCAAGACCAAGATGCAAGTTATTAATTTTGCATAAGATTCAAAATGCTGTACTGAGTCTACATCAACGGAGCATGGCTGTAACATCCTCAGTGATTAGAGTTCAGTTAAAGAGGAGATCATTGTAGTCTCTGAGGAGGTTGACCAGAGTGGTCTGATAGTTCGTCGTCGTACGGACCACTTTGCTACGATCAGCACGCTCGAAGTTTGACTTGGCCATTTCGTAGTATTCACCATCGCTGAGGGTGAGTGACTTCATATGCGGGCATCGTAACCTGAAGAAGAAAGTTAAATCACAATCAATTTCGACCACTTTTTCGGTATCGATATCCCAAACTTCCTTTCTTCAACTTTAAGGTATCGTCGATGCCCAGAACTGCTCCGTCAGTTCGCCAGAGTAGTGCAGTGGAAATAGCGACATTATGACTTCTGTGGTCGTGGGTTCAATTACCTGACAAACTCTTCCCGTGGTATTTGTGTGTGAATTAGATTTTTCCATCAGGGCCGAAGCCACAGCATTATTGGCCCTGGTAAGTACGGAAGAGGTCGTCTCATGCTACTCATGTTCCTCACTTGGATGGAGTCTTTTACTTGCCCTTGCAAAGGCACAAGGTACAAGGCACCACGGCTTACTGTCCCATGCGACGGACTGAAGAGCCAGGGATGATTAATTCCATATGGCCCGGGATTTGAACCTGGGACCTGCCGCTTGCTGAGTGGACGTGATAACCACAAGGCTATTGTGACTGCTCCCATGGTAACCCGTCTTACCTGAGATGATCAATGAACTTGCTGCTCTTATCACTAAATCTAATTGTTTGTGGATCCCATTGGATCTCAAGTCGTTCCAAAAATGGACAATTCTTGGCAAATTCCTCGATGATCTGATCGATATGAACCTTGCTGGAGAGTTTGAGGAACCACCCATCGGATGTGCCGAGCACGATGGTTCTGCAAAAAAGATACCACCAGAGGGTAATGCAACATAACATGACAAGAAAGTTTGAAGTCCTCCTTTTAAATGTACACGTTTGGCTGTGTGTCCCCGATTGGTAGGCATAGAACTGACATGACCGTCACAAATCAACTAACTGTGGACATTAGATTTGATCCTATGCAAATGGGGACATCACCTGCAAACTTCCTCTGCATGAGGTATGGGGTGTCGTTTTGGAGGTTTTCAATTGGACACCCCCAGTTAAATGCACAGTGGCATGCCAAACTTCACTAATCATGCTTCTTACCTTGCCTTCTTCAGCTGTGGGATAGCCGTTACCCAGAACTGCTCAGTCAGTTTAGATTTGCCATTGACGATAAGCCCCTTGAGTTGTGGGCCATGTTTTCTCAAGAAGCGGTTGATCATGGGTTCTGATAGCATTGTGGTGTAGCCGACGTCGATGGCTTCCAGGTCGCTGAAGAGTTCTTTTTGCATGAGTTTCTCCAGAGTCTGGAAAGGATGTGAAAGTAACATGATGTGAAAGTGGCCGAACAATATTTGGGATTTAAATTGCCTGCAGGCAGTCACTAAGGGCTCAGATACGAAGGAGGCTCAGCCTAAGGTACAGTTAGGAAGGGCGTGAAGGCCCCTTTGTCCTTTGGACCTACTTAGTTTCTACCTCACCCATGCTACTGGGGGTGTCAAACTAGCAGCATGTAGCATCATTGAGGCATGGTCAGCCAGATCTGACCTGCCTCTTCTGGCAGTAACCTACCTTATCTACAAAGAAATCACAGTGACCAACCCCAAGGTATCGAAATCCGTTCATTCTGGGGAGAATGTTGTCGAGGCATTCCGCGGAGAGTTCCGTGGAAGTGATATCGAGCTCGTCCACGACTGTCTTTTCCCAGTCAATGTCCATCATGTGATGGTCCTCGAGTGCTGGAGTGTAAAGAAAGATTTCTTCAATCACCCACTCTTATAGGCCTGTTTGATGGGTGGATTCCTGCTGCCATCTTGAGGAACTCCCAACAACAAAAAAGTTAAAGTTTGGGTTTATAGTCAGATAAGATGAGCTGCTCATTCAGCAATGCAATGTGAGCATTTCAAACCGGTACCCATTTATACACCTGGGTGGAGAGAGGTCAGTGAGGCAAAGAGACTTGCCCAAAGTCTCACTCCACAGTGGGATTCAAACCCGGGACCCTCTGACTGCTAGTCGGTGACCTGAACCACTACACCACCGAGGCTCCTTAACAACGACAGTGAGAGAGGTGGATCATCTGTGTAGACCCTACAAAGTTTGAGTGAGTGGATGAAGAGAGGTGAGGGGAGGCGGAGACCCTGATGAGTCTTTTAGTCTCCAGTAGTTTGAATGCCGATATGGAATTCTGACAATAACTTGTCAAGACTTACAGGTGTGTTGCAGCAGCAGGCTTTTGAGCTTCCGACACTTCTGCAGGACGACCTTCAACGATGCTCCCTTCACCCGCAGACAGAAGTTCAACGCGAGGCATTCAAGATGGATACAGTTGCTGGACAACAGCTCGACGTGGGTGTCATCGACGAAGCTGATCCCGTAGAGGTTGACGACGCGGAGGTTTGGTGTGTGGGCCTTGATCTTACTGATGTTGATCACCTCATAGATCTCTTCCTCCTCTTCATTGGAGAGCTCGAAAGTGCCTAAAATAACGCGGACAACATTTACTGGTGTGACAGGGGTCATAGTCCCCTGGAATCTTAGTCTGGATTTATTGTTTAACGAGGGATAAGGATACATGGCTATAGACACCATTTGAACATAGCCATACAATAGCAGGCTATTGTGTCCCAGACTTGCATCCCTAGGACTTTTTCCACTGGTAGATGGGTACAACAGGTGAAGCGAAGACTTTCGAAGGCTAGAGGGACTCAACTACAAGGGGGGGCACAGGGCCAGAGCTGCAACATCCCGAAGGAAGAGGGGTTCTATCGCTCGCTTCCTTGGTCACTGCAGAGTGCTAAGAACCACTACTCAGGATGGACCTGCTGAAAAAATCTTCAGAATATCTGTAGGTATTCACAGATGGCCCCAATGAATCTAAGCCACCAAGTGACCAGGAGTGAGACAGAGAGGGAGCCTTGGTGAAAACATACCAATGAGATGTAGAACTTGGAGAGAAGACAGACAGCTGTAGATCCGTCTCATGAAGCCCTCCATAAAGATCACCTCCGACAGACAGATGCACAAACTCTTCAGGTTACATGGGAAGGCATTCAGATCGTTGAAGTCGTGGAGTTGCATCGCGTTGGAGAAATCCAGGGTGATGTACTTGAGGTTCGGGCACTTGTTGGCGAGCTCATGGACGACGGGGGGCGTCACGAGGTCACATGGGAGCTGAAAATGTCACAAATCAAGAGGCCATGGATATTTGTGGAATTGTTTAAAGATCAATCTATCATGGCTTCATTGTTTACATTCAATGTTTGTAAACATGGATTTTTATGTTGTTTTGGACTTTTGCGACATGCCAACCCACAAATTGAATACTTTCAATACCAAAAAAATTTCTAGAGGAGCAAGCCACCAGAAAATTACTCATAAGACAAAGAAAGATTGGACACAAACAAAATGTAAATTAACAATGATTTTCGTGGCCAACAAAAATGGCTGTGATACATTATCTTTAACGTCAGATGATGTCATGATACATGTACAGATTTCAGTTCATTTTTTATGGAACCCAAGCAGCAACGACTGAGAATATTCAAAAGCTGTCACCGACATAAGTTGGAGTCTACCAGACGTGAAAAATCATCTTTAACTTGTACGTACCTCGATGTAACGAAGGGTATGCCCAAAACGAACACTGATGAGGGCCAGAAGGGATTCAATTGAATTCACATGGAGACCAGAATAATCAGGCCGGAGTGACACGCTCTGCCATAACCGACTATCGTAAGCACTCAGACGCCATTTCTTGCTGACGCAGGCGATGTTGCCGAGTTCCTTTTGCGGGACGTAGGAGAAGATGGTGAGAAGTATCTTGTCGGGGAGCTTGGAGATGTGGCGCTGAAATGGACAAGATGGTGCAGCAGTTATTCTGGTTAAGATTAGATGAGGATGGGGCGTGATCAGTTACCATCCAATGGGATATTTCCTGCCGGCACCACCAGTTAGCAGTCCTTAACGTCATGGAATTCGACATCACAGAAAAGAAGCACAAGCCATGACGTCATCAGTAATGACGTGAACGGATGGCTTACGTCTGTGACGTCAAAGTTTGTGACGTTCTAGGACTGCTAACACTCGGCCTCTAACGGCATTAAAGTCTCCCATTACCATCGGTTACAGGCGCGGATCCAGGAGGCGCCCCCCTTTTAGCCAACAAATCTGTAAAATCGACCGTGAAATTCTGAAATTTGGAGCAAATCATTGAAATTCACCGCAGATTTCAATGTTTCTAGCACAGTGCGCCCCTCTTTTCTGAAATCGCGGATCTGCCCCTGGGTTAGAGAGAGGCCATTGTCAAAGTCAGAGACTCAGAAAATGATGTGAAGTCACAAGGCAGCTAACAGAAATTCATTAGAAACAAGAGAGAATACATAAAGCTTCTGCAAGGAACTTCTGTTAAAAGAGGTCTAACTTCTACACGCCTTTGGATGGCATTTCAACCAAGGTATCCGTCGAGACGAACCTGAATTCTGAAAGACGATTTCATTAGATTTGAAAATTACTTACGGGATGTGATGAGATACCAGAAGGTAATCATAATAACACAATACAAAATAAATGTCCAGAGATGTGCTGAAAGTGAAAGACAAATCATGTTTGGAACGTCCACCCAACTTGGGCAGATCAATGGATAATGTCAAGCTCACCGAGATTGACATCAGTAAAATTACCTTCTGTTCTGAATGGTGTGCCATCATTGGAGAGCTATGCGGCATCTCGTGATGGGCAGCGGGATTCTTCTCTCCCAGTCGGGGTGTCGATGGTGGGGCCCCTTCTCCCTGTAAACACTACCTTCAGTACCCAAGCCAGTTTAGGAGGGAGAGGACAGAATGAAGCTACTTGTGCTAGTACCGGTACATGTAAGCCCTGAATAGCCCAGGCACTAGTACCTAATGATGATGAGGTCACATGCATAGATTTAGGAAAGTTTGAATTTGGTTACTGGTATGGTCCAGATGTTAAATGTATGCACTCAGGACTTTTTAGGTTTTTTAGTTTATAGTTGGCGGGTTTAGTCTTTTTCAAGAAGTGTGGTTTCATGAAGCGAGTAAATTTGTGTTTACTCGCATGAAATAGCTGATAGAGGGAGATGTTAGGATATTAGGGAGTCCTATAGAAGTTAGGGTAACCAACCCAAGCATGAAGGACAGAGGGAAACACGCATAAAGCGACCGTCCAAGGAATCAGCAAGGGATTTGCAGCAGGGCAATAGCTGATGCTGGGGAAACTGCCCCTGATGTAAACTGGTTCGTTGTCCAAAGCCAGGCGCAGATCGGGGGGAGGGGCGCGCCCGGCGCACGCCCCCCTTCGGCCAACAAATCCGTAAAATTGACCGTGAAATTCTGAAATTTGGAGCAAATCATTGAAATTCACCACAGACTTCAATGTTTCTAGCACAGTGTGCCCCCTCTTTTCCGAAATCGTGGCTCCCCCTGAAAGCTGCAGTTCCTCTGAAGAACCCTAGACTCTCCCTGAATACTTACAATTGCATCCGATGTCATCTTGACCTCATATTCTCATTGAATCACAACATAAAATCCAACAAGTGCTATTCTAGTCCTTCCTTGTTGAGAGCAGCAAGCAAGCAACTTGCATCATGGCTTATCATGTGAGTTTGTCGGCAAAGGGGGCCACATCAAAAGTTACCGGCTTTGTAAACGTATACCTTTATACAACTCTCCCACAGCGGAGTGTGAGAGGTTGGTGAGTGCTGTATCAATGCGTACCTCGACAAGTAATTAGGTCGGCCTACTGGTAAACAAACAAAAGTGGGATGAGAGAAAGCTAATTTCTACAATTGTTCTCCAATTCTGCTTCACCTCTGAGAGGGTCCCCTCCCTCCAACCCCAGACACCCCGGGGGAGTGCTCACCTCCCAGGATGCGTTCTGGCTGAGTTTCACCAGGTAACAAATCCTGTCTATGAAAGGATTCTTGTTGCTGTACCCTGATGCTAACTGGAAGTAGGAAGTATCCTTTGCAGCTACATGTACCTGGGAAATTGGTGCAACATTTCCGTGTTATCTTCTAACACTTGCGACATCAATCTTCACAACTTTGGCTCATGTTGAACGCTGACGAACACCTTTAAATTGTGAATCTTTTAGTTCACATGTTCTACTTTTTAGTAAAATGAAATATGGAAAAATGCTTTCAAAGTATGGAAATAATAGCAGAATAGTACCTACCCAATGGCAGATTTGTCTAGGAGCGTGCCTACTGGCACCCCCTGCCCCTTACGGTAGCAGAGTGATGTCTTTTGTGTCTCAGATGCCTGTGGAATGGCATACANTTCCCCCCCCCCCCCCCGACCCCACGTGCCCCTTTCCAGAAATCCTGGATCTGCCCCTGGTGCCCCCACCAAGTTGGGAGTGGATAGGCTACTGTCCATTTTGGCAGAACAGCATGGCGGACCTCATGGTCCTTAGTGAATCCTTGCCTGCAGTTTGGAAACTCTCCCCAAACTAGCGGAAGCAGAGTAGCTAACCAGTTTATCCTGCAAATTGCTCTCGATCGCAACATTCTCAGCCGTACCAACCTGTCAGCATCAATTGAAAGAACCATCAAGAGTGTTATCAAGAGAGGAACAATGGTGTTGCAATGCTTCCTTGCTTATGTGCCAAGGACATGTGTTGACGGATAGTTCACCCCTCTCGGCCAGAAGTTCCTTGTGCAAATGCTTGTCAAATTTGCCTGGAAAAATCTCGATTAAATTCAGCAACGAAAGGTTTTCGCTCATTGTTGCAGCGGCGAGACTGTGCATAAGAACACAAGGAATGGAAGGCATTCAAAAAATACAACGTAAGATAGACAGTAAAAAACTCAACAACTCAAAACATTGAAACGTGTTTGAGTTAGAAACTCGGAACCTGCACTGGTACGAGCTCATGATAGCTGCAATGTTGCTGGTATTCCAGTGGGATTCGCTATTGTTATTTCACGCATTTTCATAATCCTACGAAGCGTCCTAACTCAGTTACAAGCCTACGTACACCATGATTCATGCCGGCAATCCTGTACAACAATGGTTATCTAAGAATAGCTTCGATACATCAGCAAATCAAAAGTTAAGAAACCAATGCATATCTGAATGAAATAAACAAAATATGTAGCAACCATAGCAAAATCGAACTCTATAACTACATCATGGGTTACACTTTGATCTGCAGAACTTAAGTTGGAAGCTCATTCAGATTTAGTCCCAGCAGATTGTACATGTAGGCCCTGTCTCTTGCTGTCTGAAGGACATAACCCCATGCCAAGCTCCCATCGGTTTTCATCAGTTGCGTCCAAACACCAGGGTGTCCCTGTATGACAATACCCTTGAAATATCAGGAAGATTTTTGAGAAATCCTGCAGTTTGTCTGACAGAAGGTAAAGACAACTGATTCTTTCTTCGATGACAAACAAACAGGAATGATAATGATGTTGGTGATGTGTCGTGTTCAGGTGTGAATTTCATTGTGTAGGGAAACAGAAAGGAAAGGGAAAGACTCGGAAAGATTCTGATCTGATCTGATGATTGGGGCTATAAGTGGCTCAAGTTGGTCTATCATACTTGCAACCAAAGATTGTGGGTTTGAACCCCATTTCTCCATCTATTCAAACTGCAAACTGTTCTAGTCCACTCCAGTGGATCAACATCAATGGAGAACTCAGTATTTGTATTTGTATTAGATTTTTCTGTCAGGGCCGAAGCCATAGCATTATCAGCCCTGGTAAGTATGGAAGAGGCCATCTCAAGCTACTCATGTTCCTCACTTGGATGGGGTCTTTTACTTCCCCTTGCAAAGGCACAAGGTACAAGGCACCACGGCTTATTGTCCCATGCGACGGACATGAAGAGCCAGGGATGGTTAAATCTCATATGACCCAGGATTTGAACCCGGGACCTGCTGCTTGCTGAGCAGACGTGATAACCACTAGGCTATCAGGGCTCCTCTAGTCTCCTAGTGAAGAGAACTTCAAACCCCTGAGACAACTGTCTCCACCAGAGAAGCCTGGCGATTTGAGCAAGTTTGAAGCTTGCATGCGTTTATGCAGCAATGTCCACAATGCTATTCAATTTCATTCTCAGCATCCGCAGTATTAGGCCTACTACAAGTACTATCAGGCATACTGCCAAATGAAGTCCACGTTTAGACAAAGCTGCACTAAGACAAAATTGCCTTCGGTTAGTGAGAGTAACATGAAAAGCCACAACTCAAGTCAGCGTTATACAAAATATCTCCTTACTGGATCAGTGGCACGAGGCTGCAAGGTTGAAGATGTTTATGGATGTCAACCCATATCATGAACTTCTACGAAAAAAATAAACTAAGGTTGTGGAGGGTGCATGAAAAAGGAAACCATGGAGGGAAGTGTAAAATTTGTGTGGGCGTCCTTAATTGTAAATGGTGTAAAACGATGCTCAAATTGAAATTCAAATGCCATAGACTATTGTAAAATGTTGGTTTGGGTTTCCAGGGCCGTATTTAGCTTTTTGGTCTTGGGAGGGGCAAAAGCCTCTCTGGGGGGCAGAAGACCTTTTTTTGCCATTTTTTGCCCAAAATCTGCATGAAAATCACGTTTTTTGGTTGGCTCTGGGGGGGCAACTGCCCCCCGCCCCCGCTAAATGTGGGGCCCTGGTTTCCTTTTTGTACACCCACGTGTTGATGCAAGGGATTCTAATATGTCACCCTCGACATCTACCGCGGGCAGACATGAAAATTTCCTCAGTCTGAACTCATTATATTCCATCGTGCATCTATTTACTAAGTATATATGCACACATCGCATTTGGCAAATTTGGTGACCAAAACTCCAAATTCAGCAAGATCCAAATTTTCTAAGCAAGATGCTTATCTAAAAGATCACCATGATTTCACAAGAATCATGATTTTACATGAATATGAACAACACCCTAAAAAAACTGAATGTCTATTTCTATGGAAACACAGCAAACCTACGAATACGTCATCAGATTGTGAGTCTTACCTGGGGGTCAAAGAACTCATTGAGCTGAATGGTGGAAAAGGGAAAATGATATTGAGTTAGTTCATGTAGGACAGAGGAAGGAAAAGAGAAAATATGATTTTTTATAGAGGTAATCTGGTGGAAAAGACCAGAAGACTGACAGTTTTATGGTTTTAATGAAGTATAAGGTATGGGAATGAATTCTGAACAACTCTCATGAACCAGAATCTCGCCCATATTTCAGAAGCTAGGTACTGTACTTCTCCGACAATCTGTGAACATAAATATCCCAATGTTGCACACACAGGGCTTCTTTCTGAAGATTTTCCTCCTTGAAGTGTTGTTGCCACTTCCGTTCATGTATATATCTTGACAGTCATGACACTATCCCACCTCAGACCACACAACTCCTTGGACCAAGTTGGTCCAAACTCAGAACATCTGCACCGCAATGGTTGAAGGTGATGCCAGTGGTTGTGATTGAGTACCTGCTCCAAGGGTTTCCAGAATGTTACAGTACACACATAGCTGAACTCACTTCAAAAGTCCACAAAGTTCCACCTACAAGAAAGCAACTGTAATTCTAATCTATGAAAGATGAAATGAAAATCACCTGATGCTGATGGGCATCGCCGATTGAGCCTTTATGGGGGAAGCTGGACCTTCTTCTCTGGGGAAAGAAAAAGTGGTCGAATTACATAAGGTATGGAGAAAAAAATTTATCACAGGTTCACTGCACGCTAGCTCGTGCTGTCAGTATTGCATTGTCCCTCCTTAAGAAATGCTACTATTGTTTTAGTTTCGCGATGTGCAAACTTGGCGGAATTATAATTCCTCCAAGACGCAAAGCAGCTATGTGCTTGATATGCGCTCCCGGGTATGCGCTGCACATCTTGGATTTCTGTCTAGTTTATCGTTAAACAAGCTACACATGCCTTCCTCCAACTCGGTCACAGACAGCTTTTCATTAGTCAAAACAGCAGTAAACCTTGGTAAATTGACAAGACAAAACGCCCACCTTGCCCAATGACAAGGTTCTGAACGTAACTAACAAGAGTGTTCCAGCACTTGTAGGCCTAGTTATCAATAGATGGCTCTGGTGCAACCTCATCAACGCCATTTCTTTGTCGACAGGTGGCCTCTGTGAACACAGGTAGCTACAACAAACAAGTTGCTGTTCAACTCAATTTCTCAATCTGCTGTTTGCCTTTGGGACTTGGTCCAGTTCGTCAGGGTACATTACACCTTGGAGGAATTATACTGACAATTCCTCCAAGATTACACCTAGACCAGCTGCTGCAGCTGTGGAAATGAAAGAATTCGCCCTTAAGCTTTAGTGCATAAAATAAAAAACTTGCCGCGTTACTTGGAGATCCAAGGGTCCCGGGGAACATTGACTGCTTCCTCTGGAGAGAGACATACAGAATAAGAAAAAGTTCTGGAGAAAACTTTACAGTGATGAGATGAGGCCAAGAACGTAACCGCTACAGCACAACAGTGGTCAAAACCAGATGGGGGTGCAACACACGATGCCCTACCCTAAAGCTAGGAATCCACTGCTGATTTTCTGCATTGCGACTTGCTTTGCAACCTGCTACCTGCGATTGAATACGATTGCAAGGAACTGATACCGGTCACCGAGACTGATTGACCACATCTTCGCCATTGGTGGAAATCACGTCTAGCGAGTCCACTACGACGATCCAGTGCCCAGTTGCAACGCAAGCCAGTTGCAAAGCAAGTCGCAATGCAAAATCAGCTTGAAAATCAGTGGTTTAAGAAGTCACACGGACCACAAAAAAGCAGACAAACACTAGATACAGTTTGGAAAACAACTGTTCACAATGCATTTTGTCATTTCCTTTACTAATCAGGCATTTTTGTTTCAAAGGATGAGGAGAGCATAGGGAAGACACGGACAGGACAAGGAAGGGGAGGAGGAGAAGTTGAGGACTGAAGAATAGGGAAGACACTGACAGGACAAGGAAGGGGAGGAGGACAGGTTGAGGACTGAAGAATAGGGAAGACACTGACAGGACAAGGAAGGGGAGGAGGAGAGGTTAAGGACTGAAGAATAGGGAAGACACTGACAGGACAAAGAAGGGTAGGACTGAAGTTGAATCCGTCAAGGGAAAGGGAACAATTTGAGGTTGAGGAAGCAGTCTTGGTTTTGGGAAAAAGGGAAGAATCCCAAGGATGAGGAGGCAGTCTTTTGGGAAAAGGGAACAAATAGGATGGGTAGCCAGTCTTTGGGGAAAAGAGTACAATCTAGGATAAGGAGGCAGTGTTGGCTTTGGGAAAAGGGAGGAATTCCCAGGATGAGGAGGCAGTATTTTGGAAAAGGGAACAATCCTGGATGAATAGGAATCCATGCAGGATGAGGAAGGGAAGAAACAAGATTTTGAGGAGTAAGACAACTGTATAAGGAGGAAAGGGCAAAGGAACATCGGAGAAGGAGGGACACCAGCAGGGTTGGGGGACATCAGAGGATGGACACCGATAAATTAGGGGAAGGAAGAGGAGACCTCCAGGCAAGGATTGGGAAAGTACGTTGAAGGAAGGGATACAGTTGGGATAGGGAAAGTAGGAAGGGACCTCTGGGGAAGGATGGGCAGCATCCATTGGAGGACAGGGGAACAAGTTACCAGTTCTATAACAAGAAGTTTGAGCCTCCATGACATACAATTTGAAGACAATGAATGATGTAAGGAAAAGAACGTTAGTCACCTGGACACCTCCCCCACCTCCACCAAGGGCACCCAGGTCACTCCACATGGCAGTAATGCCAGACATCTGACTGTGTGTCGCAGGATTGCAGAGAGTCATGTCGTCACCCATTTTAAGAGTTGCTGGTGTTATCACAAAATAAGTTGAATGAGATTATGAAAACGATGCCGGTGTCGGTGAGAACATTGAATATGGAACAGGAAGATGATTCCTTTCAACTTCTTTCGTATCAGAATATTTCAGACGTGAATGAAAAAACAATGTATCCCAATCATTCCGTGAATATGGCTATGTCTTCATGTTCCTATCAGAAGGACATGAATTAAGCAAGGAAACAAGTTTCATAACTGCACAATAATCGGACAGATAAATTATCCTTTTGTCCTTGAGACACTCCAGCCTGGGACTCCACTTCCACAATTTGTCGAAAATTCAAAGAAATGCCTCCTCCCAGCGATGTTCCGAAAATGAGAGTGTGAACCTGCTACACACAACAATGGGGATTAACTAGTGAAGTGAGGAATTCCAAGGATTTACTATCAAATATCTCAGAAAAAGCTAAAGGTGCACTCCGGCAGCAATCTGCTGAATTCAGTGATGAGGAAAGAAATCACCGTTTGCACTTTTAGCCGAGAAGTTGGTGGTGCAGTATGTGTTACGATGTTTCTCAGTTCCCAGCGATTGGAAATATGTTTCAAAACAAGCGAGTCAAGTGTTCCTTTTTTAATTTTCTTATCGACAAAGAAAATGTTCCCGAAGAAACGAAAGGTTGGGCAAACATGGCAGTTGTGTGGCTGCCAGGTGAGACGTCAGTCAGCCAAGCCCACAGTCAATGAAATCGAAGTAATGTGGGATGCCCTATATCGAACAAATTTTGTCCAACTGCGATTATTGGCAATGGGAATTTCAGGAAAATCGGGAAAATCACGCTCAGTGACAAAATGAGGACAGGTTTTTAAAAGAACTGAAGCTCCTCACAACAACTTGATGGAGGAGTGAAAGACTGAAATGGTCATTCTCCGCTGAAATCCAACTGATGAATCCTTGCAAAAGCCAGCAGCAAGAATGCTGCGGGGAAGAGTTCCCGCACAGAAACCCACGGATCAAAGTCATGTGGAATGCCTGAGCTCAGTTTTTATCTTCGAAATGCTGTTCATTCAACACAGATAACGTACGTTTTGACAGATCTCAGAGGGGCATCACAGGTATGAGCGTAGAAAATTCCTGGCCAGCAATTTCAAAGCTAAATATCAACAGTATTCAATTTTTTGGGAGTAAGATTTCTTTTTTTAGTTCTCTGCTAACAAGTGGCCATGCATACCACCGAGTGGTAATTAATTTTTAAGCCTCCATCCGTATTAAAAAACCTCATTAAC